>WBNO01031711.1:0-49478 GCA_013400575.1 Peucedramus taeniatus | reverse complement strand
TTCTGTGCATTCAGGCATTTTCATCCTGGCCTCTACACCTACCTAAGCCTGGATGGATCCTTAGAATATGTGTTCCTTTGTTTAAGTCCTAGGGAAAGCTTAACTTGCTAGGTTAGAACAAAACATGCACACCACACATCAGGCATGATCCATACACATTGATCACACACATACATTCATTTTTCATTCAGAACAGAGGAAAAAAAAACCAAAAGTAAGAAAGGAGAAAAAAGGAGAGAGATCATACTTCATGCTCCCTCTTCAACCAACAGCTCTTGTCCTGGAAGGTGGTCAGTTTACTACTTTCCTTACACTCAGAGCAGTAGAAACCAGTAGAAAGGAGCTCAGTGTTGATCTCGTCTTTAAAAAGTGTTGCTTTCTTTGTTTTGTTGGTGGTGGTGGTGGTTTTTCTGTTTGTTTGTTTATCTGTTTGTTTGTTTTCTAATGACACATCTAGAAAATCCTAGAAGCAGAATCCAGTATGTTATCTGGTCTCCTTTTTAGGGACACCCACAGTACTGAGTGGTGTAGCTCACCCTGAGCTAGGGAGATGTCCCTCTTTTTTCAACTGTAATGAACAGTGGATTGTTTTTTAGAAAGCTACAAAGATGTGCTTCTAATACCTTTTAATAACTTAACTTCACTAAAAACCTTTTGATAAGAGCAGCCCTTTGGAAAATGGTATTTGAGAATACTGACTCTGCACTAAAGGAGCCATGGACATGACAAAAGAGATTGATCTATTAAGAATGCAAAGTTGCAGGATAATGAACAACGCAGGATAATTTCCCTACTAAGTTAAAAAATCATTTTCTTTCATACTAGGTTTCCTGACAGAATATGTGGCAAACTTTATGAATTTCCTGTTGATTCCCATAAGGAAATACAAAAATTTGTTTTTCTCAATAGTTGAAATCTGGGATGAAACACAGTACCAACTGTAAATGTATGGCAAAGTAATTTAAGTTGAAAAAAAAATTATATGGCTATATCTTATACATGTTAATATTTTTCTACTTAAATATTTTTAGTCTCCTGCAGCTAGAAACCTTTTTTTTTTTTTTTTGAATGCTTTGGTTCAAGTAATTTAACAAATCTTTAAAATGCTATTATTTTTTTTCTATACTTTCTTTCTACTGCTTAGAATTAAAAAAAAGTCCAAAAGATTTTTTTAAAGGGCAGTTATCAGGTTAATTGCAGCACAGTATTTTAGTTGAAGAAAATATCTAATGCAACATGGCATTAAGGGTTAGTTTTCAAACAGAAAAAGCTATGCCATGCCTTCTACTTGAGACTCCCTGTTATGAACAATTTCCATTACTTTGCTCTAAACCAGTCTCTTAGTTTGGTTGCATGAGCGCTCATTATCAAATGTTCTACTTAACACTTCATGATAGACTCAATNATTATTTAAATTTAAAACTCTGATTTTTACATTGACAGTTGTCTCAAATCCATATTCTTAACACCCTTCATGCATTTCCTGCAAGGTGATGAAATGCCAAATACAATACCTATACAGAAATACAAAGCACAAAAAACTTTCAATATCAAGGTAGAAGAACAAAGTCTATTTACCAGAAATAATATTTTGCAGTTTTTTCAGAAACTGCATGCTGCTGGTACTCTCCTACCCTCCCTAAAGTTTTAAAGAACCATAACTCTGTAATACAGCTTCTGGAAAACTTTAAAGTAAATTTCCAAATCATGAAATTTGGTTTTTTAAGGAATCTACTCTCCCTGTATGTTTCCATGTTTGAAATGGCTAATGGGAATCTTCTATTATGGTCTACTTTATTACTTTTACATCATTTTAAATGTACATGATGTTCACAGACTAATAAAACAGAGAAGGAGCTTACAACTTAAAGGGAGAAGTTTTTTGACTTTACATCTTGTCCTAGCAACATACCTCAGTAGGTAGTCAAAAGGTAGATAGTTCTTCTAAATTCTGTGGGGAAAATTATCTTTTGCCCTTCAACTGCAAAAAAGGAAAGGGAAAGGGTAACCTTTGATATGTTATTGTCATAATGAAGTATATATAACCTAAGGTTTTTATGTCCCTGGATTTCTCCCCACCCACATTTGTCTAGGAAAAAAAAAAAACCACCTATAATCTTGCTCTAATTCACTTAATTGCTGATTGTTCAGAACTTCTTGAATTCTTTAAAGAATGGGATGCTATTTTCATCTTCCCAATACAAGGCCCAAGCATAAAAATATCTTTTCAATCTCAGACAATAAATTATTCATGATCCCCCAGGCAGTGTGCTCCATATCATGAAATAAATAACTGTATTTGATAACGTCATTATCAAAGAAAAGCAGTTTTCTTGGTGTGAACAGAGCCTTAAAGATAGAATTAACAGTGCTCTTTTCACATTACCAAGAGGAGACCCATATCTGTAACCCTGTCTTAAGAACATATTTCTAGGGAGGAATTTTTAGAAGGAGAAAGAAAGAGTTGAAGATTGGAGACTCTATCATGATTCATGTTTCTTCCACAAGAAGTACTACAGCCACTTCCATCAGGACCAAAAAAAGGGATACTTTATGAGTGCATAAAGCTTTGATGGTTTAATGTACAAGAAGAGTTTGTTTTGGTGCAAATTTGATGGAACCAAGGCTGAAGATCTGTATATGGGCACCATAGAGTGCATAATTCTGAATGTAAGCATAAGACCATTTAGCACTTAGCACTTTAGGAATGTGCAGCACGCCCTTGGGCCTGGCAACAGGCTCACTCTTGGCTGGCCACAGAGATGAGATGTGGAGGTACTGTTCTAGAGATGTAATAAAGTGTAGCAGGTGAGAAACTGACCCTTAGCTCACTGTATCAGCCACTAATCAGTTAATCAACATTTCAGTTATAATATTAATCTTAAGATGAAAGTTTGACTCCTTTTCATTTTCTTTTAAAATGAAATCAGAACTGTTTTCCTTTCATGAAGATTTCTTTTCTTTTTTGAAGTACAAAAAGAAAGAGACTGGAGGGAAGGATATCCTTTGCTTTTTACCAATCAAAGGGAATGAAACTTCGTTAAAAAATAAGAAGGCATTTCTGAAAAATGGGGTATATTAATTACCTGATTAAATTCAGGTAATTTAGCATGTCTCTCTAGCCATAAATAAATGTACACTTCAGTTAAACAGGTACTTAGACACTTATATCTAGAAAAAATTGCTGCTTTCCAAATAGGAATATATTTAAAGATGAAAGATAAAAAACTGGGCAGACAGAGTGTCAACCTAGCTTAAAAACGTTAAATTAATTCAAAGCTGTTTGTAATTTTTAAAAAGTGGGTTTACCTGACTTTATTTACACTTGGTGTGTCTATACATTCAGTCCAAGGATAAGAAAGAGTAAAAAAAATGCAGTGTGATTGTGGTCATTTTTTCATTCTTTGTTTTTAAAAGCTCATGATACTACAGGATTTCCTTCCTGCATCCCGCTCAAAAATACAGAAATCAGTAACAACAGACTGGATCTTTAAATGCATATTCCATCATTTTACAGTTTGTTCATACAAAGTGCCTGCAGGATGCATTGAATTATTATGTTGATGTAATTTGTTTGCACTAACAGTGTTAGTCTCAGAAGTTCATCCCAATTCAAAACTTTTGAGTAACATCAAAAAGGCACCTAGTACAGATGTACAGCTGGGATATCAGTGCAAATGTCAAAACCTTTCCATAAATACATGACTGAGCATTAAAAAAATTTAATTTCATTGCAGTTGATTTTATTCATTCTGAATACTTGCACAGTAACTTTATGCCTTCAATTTGGAAATAAACTAACCTACAGCTCTAAGTACCAGAAACTGATCCCCAGAGTCCCAGAGTACTTGCAAACTCATTTGAGATCAACAATGCCTGCTAATATTGATATCACAGAAGCAAAAGTATTCCCTTTAAGGTAAACACAGTAATATCCACAAGACTTAATCTCAAAGACTTTCATGATAAGGGGGAATTTGGAATTTAGATGTTTAAATGAAAGTACTACAATCCTGACGAAAAAACTCAACTGTGCTCTTGCCTGACTCAGAGGTATGGACTGTGCAGTGACTTCCCTGTTATTCCGTGGTGTTAATGCATTTATTCAAAGACCCCTAAAGCTAAAATGCATAAACAACTGTTTGAAGAGAGTCCTGGACAAAGTACTGTTTCATTTAGGTGAATGCCTAAACCACTGAGCTGGAGTGATGCTTCCTTTGTGTTCACTTTTAATACATCATTCTTCAGTTACGCATTCAGCATTCTCACAGTTTCAATGAGAAAGGTTAAGAGGTGCCCTTGCCTAGAATAACTTGTTGATTTAGTTGAAAGATATTCTGGAGTTAGTAATACCAAAGTGGCAAATTAAGCCAGTTCTGTTCTCTCTAGGCAAATAACATGATTGCATGAAAGACTGGGAGCTGTAGTGACTGGATTTTTTTAATGGATCTAATCAACGTCTTTAAACTACCCTCTCTTTAACTTTTTAATTGTGATTCAGTAACAACAAAGATCCAGCAAATTCTGTGATTGCTTTTATTATCCTTAGCTACTAACCACTTTTTGTGCAGAGAAGTATCCTCCCAAAATGCAGGTATATTTATGAGAATAATGCCTGGACAACAGAGGGGGGAAAAAATCATGGAAGGCACTTGTTGCTGATAAGAAAACAGGTTGTTATGCAGCAAGTGCTTTGGCAAGCCATGAGGACCACATGAGGTGTGTCAAAATGTACCCAGCAGAAGAATTCTGTCTGCAAGCAGCCTGTACACAAGCAATTATATTACAGACATTGGCACCAAGGGACAAAATCAACCTCAGAGGAGTGAATCAAATAGAGCTCAAGACATGTTGTGAAATTGCCCCAAGGAATGGGCAAGCAGCCAATAAAGCATAAGGCAGCTTGGTCAGAAATGAGTTGTGTCATGGCCTAACATATGGGATGAAGAAATATCAGAAGAAATTCCTTCCCTGTCTCAAAGTCTGACACAAAGGATAAAGTTATGTCCTACCCATATCTTTCTTTAAGTGCCTGAGTATTTAGAATATACTTATCACAGAAATCATTCGTCTCTCCATTGGAGTAACCCTGAGAGCACAGAGCTCCATAAAGTCAGTTAATGCTTGCAGTAAGAATGTAGCTGGTTTAGATATATCATCACACAAAATGTATGGAGGAACTGACCAAGTGGTAAACATCCTCTATTTGTTTATAGTAGCTATTTTAATTTAGTAGAGGTGTTTCCTCGTTTTAGAACCTCAAGACATTTGAAACTGGTTAATTCTTCAACCAATTCTGTAGCTTCAAATAGATCCTTTAAAAACAAAAGGTTAAAAATTATGTACAAAACCTACAGAATTCTTCACAGGCACTCTTTCAGGGACAGCTCTGTAATGAGAGAATGATATGAAGCCATAATTTCTCATCTGTTTATTTTGCTGGGGTTTTCCCCCCCACATCTATATTACAAAATCTCAGTCTGGACAGATGAACATTTTTATTCTAAATAAAATATGACTTCAAATGTACCTTTTTGTGGTTTTTCCCCCCAGTTGCTTTACTGACTAATGGATGAAATATACTAGATTTAGTAGAAATAATGATGTAACTGTTTAGTAAGGAAGGGAAATTTTTGGATGGAACAGCAAAAATAAAAAACTTATGCTGTGTAGAGTTTTTGCTTAAATAGAATAGAAAGAAAAAAAAACCTCTGTTATCCAAATTGCAGTAAAAAGAGGGACACTATAATTTCACCTATGAGACAAATGGGCCAGTGTCCAATCCAAAGTTCTCAGAAACAACTTTGATGCTACATGCTGCATACCTCTCTGAGTTAAGGCTGCTTGTACTGATTGAACTGTCATTTTGTGATAAAGCAGAATTAAGACCAACATACCAGAGAACTTGTTTGCTTTTAGAATAACGTTGTCAGGCAGTGAAGTTAGGGGAGGGAAAACAACAGAAGGGAACCATCCCTTCATTATGGGAAAAGTGAAAAATCCCTTAAAAATTTCAAGGCAGCAACCAATATCAAGAGCCAAAAGAGACAGTTTGTGCCTGGCAGAAATAGCAATATTTCCACCTAATACTGTGTGTGCCCTAGAAAGGGAATCATTGCTTGCAACAGCAGCTGTGTTCCGCATGCAAGCCATAACACTCCTTTGTACAAGGTCAGTTCCTCCTTCTACTTCTTATTATTCTCAAAACAGCAGTCCAGCTCATTGATACAGTGAAGGAGCAATGTCAGATGATTGGCAAGTGTCTCACCAGCAGGAAGTTAGCTGATAAGCTTCTTAGGCAGTGAGCTCTGGTAAGCAGGAAGCACTGGAGCCAGCTCAAGGAAGTTACCCTTAAAATTGCTTTGCTCAGACCTCAGCCTCAGCTGCCTAATTAGAAGTTGTTGAAAGGAAGAGTCTCTGGTGTGCATTTTTCTATAGACAAGACTCAGGAAACATGTTGCTTTGGTGGCAGTAAACAGGGAGATAAATGTTTAAAAGATACCATAAAAAACCATCAGTCAGTTCATGAGTACAAGACTGGGAAAAACAGACTAATATAAGTGTTCACAGAAAGGTTTTGGGACAGGTCCCAGTGGAAAAGCAGCAGGCACACAGGCAAGCTATGCAAATGAGTATTGGCAATTTGAACATTTCCTATTTGTGGAACCTGATCAGGCCCAGTTAAAAGGATGCTGCATAATGAGGACTATCATATTTCTCAACATGATCTGCTGTGTAGGAAGAACACTGACAGACCTTTTCTTTATAGTGGTTTAATCATATAGACAGGCACTCTCATTCTTTAAGGAAAAGACAAAGAATATTAAATTTGGAGCATTAGATGGAGCTAATGATAGGATGTCTGTGTGAACAGAGGACGACTTAGAGATGTAAATGCATGGGCTGCTCAGGTTATTAAAATACCATTTACCTGAGTCTTCCCTCTTCCTACCCTGAAGTAGTGACTAGGGCTGCATTGTCATAAAATTTTGAGATCTCTAAACTCAATGTATTTTAAAAGCTCTTTCTCTATGAGTATTTGTGTGTGTGTATATATATAGATATCAATATATAGAGATATCAATAGATGTATATATATGACAAACTCTGATTCTAAGATTATTTTCAACATGAATTAAAAGGGATTTTGTTACTTAGGGTTCCTCTTCCTTCACATATGCTTCCTGCCATGATAAACCCCTTTCCCCATCAAGAAATCTCAAAGAGCTTGGGCACACAAACATCTCCTAGCTGGGTCTGGCTTTAGAGCTGCCTGCTAATTCTGACAGATACAGCTTTGTTGTTAACACTGATGAAAAATCATCACACGCCTAGTTAAACATCCAAAGCACACACCATTAAGTAGCTTGCTCCACTGTGCAAGCAGACAGGTTCTAGCACCCACAGATGATACCAGACAGTCTCAATTGTACATTTTTATCTCAAACCTAATTATCAGGGCAGTCACATAAGTTCATCATAGATGCTGCTGGCAGCAAGTCTGTCATGTTATGGTCACTATCATTTCAGCTGCTCTTCAGTCCTTTGAAGAAACATGCAGCTACCCCTCCCCAGCAGCTGCCATCTCACCTTTTCATAAAAGGAAGGTGACAAGGAAGAGCACAACTGCCACCAGGACCAGCTCCATTAACTCCATGGCACTGATATCCATGATCTTTGGGAAAGGTTCACCTTTCAAAGCCTTCAGGATCCTTCCTGCAATGATGGGCTAGGAAGTAGGAACTTGCCATATTCACTTTGATGAGAACGAAGTTGCTCCCTGAGTGTTTGTGGTACATCAGTGGAGTTGGCAGCTTGCAGTTTAAGTATTAGTGCTCCCCTGTACACTTCCCTTTTTACTCCCCTGCTGATGGCACAGACACATTCTAAAGCCTTTCAAGGTTACTTAACTTCAACACATAGGCACAGCAGGAGAAACTAAAGACTGGAAATCATCTCTGAATTCCCATCCTGTCGGGGTGGATATCTAGAAGCTATAGACATATATATGTATCTAGAGACATGCAAATAAATAAATAAATAATAAATGTAACAGAAAATATTTATCAGAAATGGAGTTTCACAAGACAGTCCTATACTGTAATTTGTGGAGTATAAGTCACAGGCACAATAGAAAGTGAAAGCTTAGAGGCATTATGGACTGTCATGTCAAATCATACTTAGAGAGCTTTAATATGTGGATTACAGATACATTAAGCCATACTCTCCCTTGACTATTATGTCAATGGGACTTTGCATATTTGAATAATACTACAGTGTATAATCCTAGTACTATGCCATGCATGCACAATAGGTCTGGGTATACCTGATATGAGTAGGAAAAGTCCAGGTTCTTTGCCAAAACATTGGTTATTTTTAGTGCATAACCAGAGGGATGGATATGATTGCTTTATAAACTCTCTTTATAAAAAAAATAGCAATCACAAATGTGCATTTATGATTAAAAAAATGGTGTGTGTTTCAATAAAATAAAAAAACCAACATTTTTCCCACTCCACTCTCTTTTATTTTCAGATCACTACTTCAGTGCATTCGAGCTGAACTGAAGATCTAAAAACAACTATGCTATCTTAACTACTTCTCTTTTCCTCTCTGCCCTCCAAATGGGTCCTTGCTGTTCCCAATTACTGAACTGTCCTTTCATCTTCTCAAGGGAGATTCAATCTTTCCACATCTCTACCTACCCATGCTCCCTCTTTCAATCAGTTACTGAATTTCATCACCTCTCCTCCACCACAAATTTTAGCTCCCCACAAATTTAGATAGCACTCACTTGTGCGTAACTTCCTTCATCTCAACTTACTGATTTGTTTCTTCCGATTTATAAAGAATAGGACATAAACTGGGGGAGTGCACACAAAAAAATCAGAAAGGACTTTCCATGAAAAATTTTATTCCTTTAAAACTGATTAAACATGATTATGGCTATTTTTGCATTAACAGTTTCTTTTAGGCAATAGGAGCATATCTATTGAGTGAAAAAGCTGTTGCTGAAAACTGATGCCCACGACATATGCAGTTAGTTGGAGGTTTACTTCAGATTGTCTCCAGTCTTGCACCTTTTTCTGGCTTCCACATATAAGTTAGAATTATTTTGATTAATTCTATCCCAAAGTAATTCAGTTTCAGTAATTTCAGTATTCTTAAATAACTCCACATTGCAAACCAAGGTGGTTAGGGTTGGGAAATTTGCTGCAAAGGTCTTCCTCACCTGAGTTAAATGGTAATTTAAATGCACACATATCAAGCATGGTAATTTATTACCAAAATTACCACAGCTAACTTCAGGCACTAACTGAAATATCAGAAGATTGCAAATATAGTTTTAAGAAATCCTTATCTTTTCCCAGCTGAGAGAAACAGAGCTTTCCAGAGGAAAAATCAGTACAGAGCCCAGTAGAGAGTGCTAAAAGTTGGTATTATTTGATGCAAAGAACTTTAAAATGTTGAAGTATTAGAGGTTTATAAGAACATGAATATCTGGAGCGCATGTGTGGAATAAAGCAAGAGCTTTTATCTTGAAGCAATCCCTAACTTTTGAGAAATATATGGGACTTGGATGGGAGAGCTTATACAAGGATTGGCTACTACAGGATTTTTGTGTCAAAAATATATATCCAGTGCTGAAGATGGTTCTGGAATAAAGAGAGATCATTAATCTGATCTCATAGCAAAATTCTAATCTACATGTGTCATTTATTTCCCTTCACAAGTAGATTATTTCCAGCCTGAACATCAACCACAGCTATGCATCAAAACCTGCCTTCAGAAACATCCCTTTTGTTTCCTTCTCTCTCTCTTCTGGTGGTTTGGCTTCATACCTTCCTTTGGCTTTTATATTCTTACAGTCTCCATGATCCTCTGTTTCCTTCTAAAGCCCCATATTTATATAAGCACCTGTTGAGGCATCTATTTTTCTGTCACTTATCTCCCTTAGTCTCCTTCTCCCCCTCATTCTAGATTTCATTTCTCTCCTTTCCTAATCTTGAGAGACACTTTCAGTCTATGACTACTCTGTGGTTTATGCTATAACATTTTGTAAAGAAGAAGAGATACATGTCCAGAATGCTCACTTATTTTTGAAGCCATGAAACAGCATCTACTCTTCTGTAGTTTTAGTGGTTTGCCTTTTTAGAGTCCCATTTCTTTTCAGCTAATTTCTAAAAACACTCAACCTTTCTATCTAAAAAGGCACAAGCACACTCCCTGTGATAGCAGTGCTCAAGTTCAGTGATTGGTTTTTAACAGCAAAAGACAGGGACTAGTTTCCATGCTGTGTTGGAAGGGAACACAAATTTGAATTCTCTTTTCCTACCACAAAAAAACCCCATCATCTTGTCTGTGCTTTCCTGCCTGGCAAATCAGTTAGTTCACTTCTGATGGAGGAAATTGAACAAAATGTTTGTAAATTAAATGACAGCAGAGTTTAGGCTCAGGTTTTGAACATCATGGCAAAAAGAACACAGATGGAGAGTATTCAAAGAAACATCAGTGTACAGAAACAATCCCCAAAGTAGTGGAGAATGGACCTTCACCTGACGTTGAAGCCCTTAAGGAGCTGCTGCAGAGGCTGAAATAAGGAGATTACAACGGGGAAACAAAATTATTTTCAGTAGCGTATCGCCACTATATTCCCACTAAAAACTGCTTGCCACCATGAATGAGTATGTACAAATTGTCAACAAATTCTAAAGACTTTTGTGACTAAGAAATTGTTTTAAATACCAGCCCATGTCTAACTGATCTATTAACAGGTTCCTCAGGTGACTGAATATGCTTTGGTGTACAGTGTTATGCTTCACAATGTGCATTCCTGGCTCAGTAAAGTATAACCTCTTGTGTCCTGTTGCTTTGTTTAATTAAGTTTAAAGTTCTTTCTAATTATTAACCTGATTTCTTTATTATTTTCCCTTTGCAATGGATGATTTAACACAGCTTTCATACCCTTCCCACCCGCTCTGACTGATGTAGAAATACAGTCTGAATGAAAGCCGAAAGCTTAAGCTTTGATGTCTGAAAGCCTGTTGTATTTTTTGATATTAGATTAGTCATTCTGTTACATAAGGAACTTTGATGAGTATTTTCTCTGTATTCTCTAACTGGGTAAATAATTTCAACATGGCTGCGTGGGTTGCTTTTTTTGTTTTGTTCTTATTTTTTTTTAAATATATATAAAAATGTGGCGGGGAGAAGTATCATAATAAATCAGCTTTTAAGATAGTTATGCTGTAAATTCCTTTTCCTCTCCAGTGGAGATAAAGACTGTAAGAGGTTAAGGTATTCTGTCCAAAACTTGCACCCCCATGTATGATTTGAAGCCACTGAAAAGTACATGTGCTGAAGCTGGGTTGGTCTTTTTTTTTTTTTAAGTTTGTCTTTGGTTTTGGCTATTTTCATAAATATTGTAATTTATTCCACCAAGTCTTTATAACCCTTTAAATTACAGTGCAGCAATGAAATGTTCAGGCTTCAGGAGACAACGGCTCCTGGGGAAAAAGTCAAACCTTCTGTACTGTTATGTGATACAAGAGTATAATGAGTATGTAAAGTATCAAATTAAAAAATGTTAGCAGTTTATTATAGCTGAGCAATCACTGAATGAGAAACAGGTTTCCCTTTCATTGAGCATTAAGGACATGACCTGAGGCTGATAAGCACACTGCTGCCTCAGATTCAACATTTGATTTAGGGCTGGAGTAGTTGCCAGCCAAAAATCAACCAAGGGTTTGTTTGTTTGTTTAATCAATAATTTTCCAAGCTGCTTATAGTAAAGAAGTATTGTAATGAATTAAGAAATTAACTAGGTTTAGGTTATGCATTTACATTTATCATACTCAGTTTTTCTCCAAGCCACTGCAATACAAATCATCCTTTGAAGACAGCTCGACTCTACACAACAATTCCTTATGGTTGTGTATATTTCACCACAGTTCTGCACACTTTTGGTGCCCATTTGTCTTCTCTGACACCTCCTCCTCAGTGGCTGGAATATTAGTTGTTGATGGAGAAATTACTGCTGAATTAAGGGAAATGGATGTATTGCCCTTTAAATCTTCTGAGCTACCCAAGGCATCCTTGAGGTTTTTGCCAAGTTCTTTTCATGTCTCCCAAGTATTCCATTACTTGTGATCACACAAGTTCAACTTTTTGCAAACATGTTGTGTCCAGCACCAGGACACATTCCTGTGTGGAGATCTCCACCTGATCCCATGCCTGCTACAGGACCACGGCTGGTACAGTGGTCATCAGTGGTCACAGAAGCTTCCACACAGACAAGTGTGCAGGATGGAATTTGCACCAACAAGGATAACTGGGATGACAGACATGTGCCCAAGTCCTGCCTGGTGGGAAGTTGAGGTGTGTTGAAGGTGTACTGCTCTATGTACTGCTCAGAAGCATTCATAGCTCCCCCAGCTTCAACAGGACTCTTGACATTAAACCCTGCACTGCTGTTTGGTAGAAAATGAGGCACTTGGCCACTCTGAGTAGTCCCTTCTGCCCAGCAATGGGTCAGGATGTTCTTGGGTCAAGATCTTCTTGGGTCAGGGACAGGATCAGGCCCAGTGAAGGGAACGAGGGTCAGACACAGCCCTTGGATGGCTGGACAGAACCATGGGGACAGAGTCTGGACCCGCAGGGCAATTGAAGGCAGGGCTGTGAGGCAGCAGGGCTGAAGCTGGGCTGAAATGCAGCGGGGAACTGCTCCCAGGATGCTGATGTGTGCCTGGGAGCCTGACCTCAGGATCAACAGTGGGAAGGGGCTGCACTCCACTGTTCTCAGCTGTGACAGCCAAGGCTCAAAAGAGCTGGTCCACAAGGCTCACAGTTGTTCCTGGACAACACATATTCCTCTCCATCCTGCCTCCACAGGATTTTTCTGCCACTCACATATTTCAGAGAAAGATTGTATGCCATACATCAAAGGCAATGTTTTATACACAAATTTTTGAGCTAGCAAAGAATAACAAAGTATAAATAAACCTATAACAAAATCAAGCAAGCAAGCAGATGTTTTCCTTCCACACAGGTAATTTAAAGATTTTGTGAAAATTCAATTTGAGTTTAGAATAACCAGGAAAAAGCATTCATAACATATTTTTCTTTCAATTAATTCATTCTTAATGCTAGAAATTGATGTTGTTTGTAATGTAGTTTCTTTTTTTTTCTTCTTGTCTCTAATGGAAATGTACTACAGAATGAACTGGAAGAGAACTAATATGAGATGCATCATTTGGAAAGGTAAATTTCTGAGAGAGACATAAGCAAGCTGGAAATACAGATTCTGAATAAAATTATCATCTCAGTCTTAATTACATTTATTGACACAGTAGTAATATTCTTCCTATTTCTTAGGTTTCATCCCTGATTGCGGCAATCACAATGAGCCCACCAAACGGTTTGTTTGACCACATTTTATTGCATTTTCCATGTAAGTAATCCCTGTTCTGCTGCAATGTAGTTCTTAATGTACTCTAATAGAGAAGTAGAAATGCTAATACAGAGTAATGCAGCAGGTGGGGGTAGTTTGTTGACTTTTTTCTTTTTCTCTTTTGAACAGTTCAGCCTTGTCATTTTCCATATATTTTTTCTTTTTTCCCTCTATTCAAAAAAGGCTGCTTTTTGGTTTTATTTTACTTTTTTCCTGCTCAGTGCAGCTCTAGATATATTGATTTATAAAGCAGAAGCATCCACAGTCCAAGACAGAACATGTATCCTAGTGGTTGGGGTTATAAAAACCCATGAGAAAATGGTGTTTGCACTAAAAAAAAAAGAAAAAAAAGAAAAAAGAAAAAAAAAAAAAGCCTAACCTTTTCCTTGTTGTCCTCAAGAAACAATAAGTTTTTCCAACAAGAAAAGAAATTGTATTTGGGAATGAAGACATCTTGGTAGCTCTTCACTCTCCACCTTTTCAAAGGAATTTGGCCAAACTTAAAGCCCAAGTTAAGGGAGTACAAATTCTTTTAACTTTATTTGCAATAACCATTCAGCGTTGTAGGGGTCTTGTTTTTTTAAGTCAGAACTAAATTTGTTTTGGCAGAACACCAGCATTCTTCCTTCCCCCCTCCAACCAAATTCCCTCCCAAACTCCCTTTTCAGTTTGTCTGACCCTGGACTTTCATTACCCTGTATGTGGGATGTTGTTCCCCGTCTTTGCGGCACACGTGGGATTAGAGTGATATTTTGACCCATCCAAGTTCACACACACACTGTATCCTCAGACTGTGCTGGACCCTTTTGTTACTATTATATAAATGTACCACTAGCAGACTGCAGACAAAAAAGGACTGCTCTGGCCTCTCTTTTTCTTCTTTCTCATCTGTGTCAGCCACAGTCCAGCCCACTTGTTTCTCAGAAACTGCAGATAGTGTTTTGTTATGCTTGGGTCGCTTTCAGAACAGCATTTTTCTTTCTCTGATGCTAGTCAGTAACTTTCTTATAATCAATGAATGTCATTCACATTGGCAGGTTATTTTCATTCATCTTTACCAGGAATTCATTAGTCACTGGAGTTCTCCATAAAACATCCTGATTAATAGCCTCTCTGTTTTTTCATTGAGTAGAAAATTTCTGTTGTATTTGGTGAATTTCTCAGTCATTTAAGCACAGGATCTTAGAAATCACAGAGCTGAAGGCTTTACCAACTCCTACCTGCACACAGACAAAATAAAAATTGCTGTTGTTCTATCTGATAGACAGCATAAATGCGTTTATTTCAACCCTTCTTTTTCTTTATATTATCTTTTTCGAGATGCTTTATTAGTCTTGCTACTGCAACTTACCACAATCTTCTCTAAACCATCGTGTTGTACTCTGTTCTGGTCAAGGATCCACTAAAGCCAGGAAGAGTTAAAAAAAATAAATTCTTCCTATGTCTTGCATCCAACAGTCAATTCATTCAAGAAAGATTTTCCTATTTTGCAACAGGATCACACTAGTGGCTTCTATTCCTTTTAAAGTCTATGTCAAGCCTTTTATCTTTTTCATCCAACTGCACAGCTAATACCTTTTTCAAATGTATGTATCTTATTTCTCCTTTTTAAATTCAATGCTTTGCACCTGTCTAAAATCAATCACACGAAATTCAAGGAACATCTCTTCTCAAATCCTCATTTTTGACCTCCGAAATGTCTCCTCCTCCTTCCCAGACTGAATTCTGCTATAAAGTTTGTATGTATTACATGGATTATTCAAAGGCTCTTATACCAGAATAATGCATTGCCTTTCAAGAAAGTAATTTAATCAGGTTTATATGATTAACTGGGTTTTACAACAATCTTTTGCCAAAAACTGCTGCTGCTTTGCAATTGTGTATTCACATAAGTTGTTTTCTCAATTGTCATTTCTACAGACTTCTCACATGCAAAGCCAATCACTGTTTTGTTTGGGATTTTTAGCAGATTCTTTTTCAACTCAGCGTAGTATATTATTTAAGCAGACCTCTCTGCTGGTCTATGTTCCCAATGACATGGAATGGGATATACAATCTTATCAATGAGGGATATATCTGTTGTTGCCCTTTCAACTGTTTCCAATCTTACTCCAGCAGCCGTTACTCTCCAGACCCTCCTGTATTCCACCAACCAATGATAAATTTGCTGATGTCTTCTGCAACCACCTTCCCAAGTGCTTTCCATATTTCAGTCCATTAAACCACCTCTTTGGTTTCTTGGTTATCCCACCAATATCTTGGCTGCTACTTCCTATGATGAATCAACCTTTGCACACATTATTGCTTTGCATCTGGCATTCATACCTTCAGTCTTCCAAAGCTTTGAATTTATTCGGTTCAATGCTAATTTCTATCATACCAAGCATTTCTAATTGAATTTGGGATGCTTTCTGCAGATTAGTTTTCCTCTCTTCCACTTCCATCTTCATATTTGGCATAGTCATGTCTAGCAGGAGGACTGACAGCATATAAAGGCCAATTACATACTTCTACAGCCTACTGCAGCTTTTCATTCTGCCCAAGATACAGAAAGTCAAGTGCTAGAATTGCTTGAATAAGTCATTAATGTATATGTGCCAAAAAAATAAGGAACCAAGGTAGTGCAGCAGGGAATAACTCCAGTTTACTACTTGACTTCCAGAAAGCGAAACAGAATGACTTCTGAAAAGAGATTGCATTGAATGAGTGAGCAAATTAGAAATTGGAAAGATGATAAGGGAAAGATTTAGAAAGTCTAACAATGCTTTGAAATCCTCTTAGTGCTTCTGTCACTGCCATAACCAGCCTGCTGCTCTGCTACTTTGTTAAATCAGCCCTTCTAAATGCAGTATTTGTCAGTGACACTACTTGCAATTTGGTGCCAGTTCAATACTTAGCAGAATAGGTAAGGAGAGCAGAAAAGACATTTGCAGCAGGAAGCTTTCTTTTCATACCAGCTGATGAAGTCCAAGGTTATCCATGGTGTATCAGTACGTTGGTTAATTGTCAATAAAATGAGGCTAATGGTACAGTTCTTTACAAAGATACTATTTGTCATGTTTAACATCCACAGACTTTACATTCATTATGTGCCATATAGCAGAGCTAAAATGAAGGGTCTCCCTAGTTATTTAATCTCTATTTCAGTTTCTATTTGCTTTGAGCTTTTGTCATACATTTCAATATGTATTGGCAAGGTACACCCACTTTGATTTAATAGAATAGACCAACATAAGTAAAAAAGATTGAGTTTTTTGTAAAGTAAATAAACAGATTTTTGCATATTCTTGTCTTAGAGAGCAATATAGGGGTAACCAATTTTTATTGACTTCCTGCCTATATTAAGGCTTCATGATAAATTTATTGAGTAGAATCTGAATCTTAGTATTGAAGACCCACAAACCAGTAATGGCATTCATTTAAGGAAACATATCCATAAATTTTTGATCATGAGCACATAGCTATATTCTATTCAAGTCAATGTGACTTAAGTATATGCTCTGGGTGGGAGCCTGAGATAAGAGGCTGGGAACTGCCAACCTTTGGTACAAAAAACAGGATAAAGGTGGATGGCATCAGTCAGGGGCATGGACACTGAGACAGGAGCTGGGAATTGCCAACATTTTGCATAACAAAGGTGAAGACCATTGACTGCCAGTGGGGTGGATGGACATGGAGAGGAAGAGGGAGATCTGCCTGTAGATGGACTCTGAGGCTATAAAAGCCCAGGGGTTCCTTGGTTGGGGTCCTCCTTGGGGGCACCAGCTCAGGCTGTTCCTGTGTTACTGTGCTGTGAACAAATGGCTTTATGGAACAATACATCTGAGACTCTGCTGTGGGAAACCCAGGGCTGAACCAGTGAGGAAACCTGGTCTGACCGTGGATGGGTGTGTGAGGAGCCAGGGGGGACACATCGGTCACGGGAGCCTCCCACTGCAAAGGGGCTTTGACCCAGCAGTGACAGCCTTGGGATGTGACTGCCAGGGAGTCTCATGAATGGTCAGACTGGGAAGTTTCCTCAACGCTGAATAATTTGAAAAGCACAGAGCACCACCCAAGAGCTGATGATGTTTGAAAGTAGCACTGGTCAAATGGATGCAACAAAAGAGTTTTGACCACCTTAGATTAAAAGTCAATGACACTAGCAGCAGCTTCTGTCACCCACAGATGATCCCAATGTGCTTTATATATTACACATGGGAACAAGAACAATCCACCCACTACTGGAACACAATTATCTCTGTGGGAGAAGTGTGGCATTCCATGATAGCAACCACATGCTCTGCCAAGATAATTTGATGCAATTGCAACTTTAAACATTTACATCCAGCAAGCATAAAAATATACTGTATAATGTATAAAGAAATATCTACAGAAACAAATAAGTATATAGAGGAACATACATAAATATTTCTACAAGGAGATGGGGAAAAAGGGCATTTTAAAAATCTAGATCTACATTTAATTTTTGTTTTTTTTAATAGAAAAAAAGTACAAAGAAAATTCATCCAGGTTTTGCATAACTAAAGGTAAGTATGACTTCTAAAGCTTTTCACTTCTCTGCTCACTTTTGTGTTACTGTGATTTTACTCAATTAGTAAAAGAGCAGCAACAGCTGCCAATAATTAGCATGTGTTCTTTCCTCCTCCCTCCACAGTGATGCAACAAAATAGTTAGTAGCGAAGGGACTGTATCTGGTTATATGAAATTATGAATTTTCGTGCAGTATTAAAAGCATCAATTCAAGTCCTGCATGTTTATCAATGGTATGGAAGTCAAAAAGAGTATCTTGAGTAGATCTCATGAAAATTGTCTTCATCCTGTTTATTGCAATAGCCTTTGTCCCCAAAGGACTCTTGTGATGTCAATCTATGTAGGCACATGAGATAGATGGAGTAAAATTCAGATGTGTAGGCTGCAAAATTTGCATATCATTCACACTTACTCTTTCTTTTTGACCAAATCTATAGTTTGAAGGTGAGAAAAATTTATTTGGTGACAAGGCATGATTCTTTTTAATATTGATACATCAGACCACCAGTTGCCAAAAAAACCCTAAGGAATCTGTCTCATCACCCTGTGATTCAATGATATAATACTTTAGTTTCATTGGTTTCAACCCCATTGTGTTGTTCTGTTGGAAAGGACCCATTTATGGCTACACATATAACAAAGAAAATACAGTTTTAAAAGTCTCTTTCTTAAAATTTCCTTCTCTAAAGTCCATAATTTACATGCACAATTAAGTACTGCATATACATATATTACATACACACAAATATATGTTAAAATAGCTTATTAGGTTGAGTGCTCAATCACTCAAAAATGTTGGATTTGAGATTCCTGTTGCAATGTTAATTTTATGCCCCATACATATGCATTATGTTATAATCTTTAATTACACCACTGCACAACATATTTTCCACAGGACCTCAGCCTCTCTACAGACCATGAATGTATGATACTCACTTAGTGATCAATATGATGATCAATATTTTCTTTTACCCTCATTATTCAGTGTGTGACCCAAGGCTTTATTTACTTCATACAATTCAAACCTTATTTCTGAATAGGAGCTATGATTAATCTCTTAGAGGCTTCTCTAAGAAGTTAATGATGAGGGTATCCCAGTGCTTCATTAATGTGGAAGCACTTACTACAGCTATTTAAGTGGGGAATATGTTGATATTACCCCTGTTTTGAGGACAGGGAACTGAGATGCAGAAGTCAAATCCATGCACTAGCTGGTGATGAAATTCAGAATACAAAGCATTAGTGTCCTTCAGCCTTCAGAGAAACAGTACAAGATTCCAATCCTTGGGCATGTGTAGTTAAATTGCCCAAAATTACATGGATGATGTCTTAAGAACAAGACTAGATATCAGCTGCTATCACAGTATTTAAGCATCATTGTTTTAATACCATTATATTTTTCCTCCTTGGAAGTAATTCACTCTATATATTTATTAGGGATTTTGACTTTCGCATTTGTGTAAGTGGAATTTTAAAATTCCAAACATTTTTCTATATAGGAAAACCATTTCTTTTTCGCATTATGAATAAACCTTGAGATTATCTCAGCTGGTTAGACAATGGTGCTTGTAATGCCAAGGTTGTGAGTTTGATCTGTGTATGGGCCATTCACTTAAGAGTTAGAATTGATGATCCTTGTGCGTCCCTTGCAGCTCAGAGTATTCTGTGATTCTGTGGATCACTATACCTGAGAATTACTGCCATATATCAAACATTCCAGAAGAGAGTCAAAGATGAACAAATACACCTAAAAAAAGTAGTAGTTTAGGTTGGGAGTTCTGTTGTTTTGTTTCCTTAATGTTCTAAACAATTCAGCCTGCAAAAGCAATCTAAAATAACAAGCACATCATGATTGCAAGGCCAGATGCATAAAAATATATTCTCTACACATTCCTTAAAAACCTTCAAAAGCCTGCAGCTCTATCTTCCAAGTTTGTAGCCTAATTTCTATAAGTTCTCAGAAGCACATTAGACCCAGTTTCTGGCTTTTTCTTAGATGTCTAATATGAATTGGACTTCAAATCATAAACAGGTAGTAGTCAAATTTTGGTAGATGAAGGACTGTTCTTTATACATTACACTGTTTTTTTCCAGATTGTTGCACTGAGACATGGGCTTTTCTATGTATAAATCAGCTTGGGTTTAATGCAATCAGAAAATTTGCCAAATTACTTGCATTTTTAATAAATAATAATAAGAATATTATTATGGAAGTGTAAAGCTTTGGTCCACAGAGCTTCTGCATGGCTACAAGAGAAATCTTTTGGAGAAAATCTTTGTGGGCAGACTGTTACAGAGTTAATTCTGAGACAAGGAGGAGTTCTAAATAACATCAGGCACATAAATGTACATCCATGAATTCATATATAGGTATGGTTACAGAAAATAGCACTGTTATAAAGGTTAAATAAGCATGCATTGTTCATTTATAAAGGACTTTAAAATTTCTCAAGAGCACAGTTATATCAAGTAAAAGAATCTTCTTTCTGTTTTCTGTTGAGAACTAGTTGAAGGTCAGCTATTAACAGTTATCACAAAATAGATTGTTTTAATTAAATCTGTTGTGCTGAAAGAGTCTGTTGTTTATTTGACACTTAGATTTATTTTCCTCTGTTATGTAAGCAGAAATAACTCAATGACAGTAGTTATACAAATTCTCTTAGTGTCAGCCTCAGGTTGCTGAGAAAGCTGGCATTTATTCCTAAACAAAGTGAGGTTTAAAAAAGCTCAGAAAGTATTATTTGGGCAACTTACTATGCAGAGGACTCCCTGTGATGTGTGGCTCATTTCTGTGTATGCTGTGGCTGCTTTCATGGTTTTTGCCAACNAAAAAGACCACATAAAAGAGCACTTCTCTGTCAGAATACTATATAATGCAGAGGTGTGTGATATTACTGGCAATAGCATCCAGTTTTATCATTAACCCTCCACACACTCATTTCCCTGAAAGAAGTATCACCACCACTAAGCCTGTTTCCCAGAAAAGCAGCTCATAAAGTAATAGTTTGGCACTCTTTATGTTTATTTTGAATAACTTCTTCTTTCCACCCTGTATTTCAGTTACTTAAACATCACAGCCTCAGCATATTGCTGCCACAGAACAGCTTGACTGAGTTTTCCAATTGTTGTGCCACAACTAAGTGCAATTCTAATCCATATATTTGAACAGTGTTCCAGAATTTAGAGACCATCAGCTAGAATTCACATTCTGATGTGCAACTCATCACTCAGTAGATGAGGGAAAAGTAGGTTTTGAAGATTATTGCTTTTACAGTAACTGCACTAGTGTTTTCTAAATCTTGGATTTTGTATCAGGTTTTTAGCAAAGTCTCTATGTTAATAACATCAGGAGTTTGCAAATAAGCATATTTCTCCCATCAGCACTATTTGTCATAAAATTTGTTCATCAGAAACTACCTTTCTATGACTGAGCCAAAAGAAGTCATTTAAGACTGAGGTAAAAGAAACTAATATTCTTTTCCTTGGAGAAGGAGGTAAACATTCCCTAATGAATGTGCAAGTGCCTGTGGATGAAGTTCAAAAAGTACTGAGGAAGAATCTGCACCAAGTAAATGGTTAAAGTCTGCTCCAAAAATGCCTGTGATATGCCTGTGCTTAATAGCTTGAGAGAATCTTAGAAAGAAATTATGTATATAAAGGTGTGATGATCATAAAAATAATCTATTTTAGGTCAGAATGAATGAGGCTCAAAAATTTTATCCTTGCATAGTCTTTCCAGTTTCAGTTTCCCATGCTTCCAAAAGGTTTTTTGTGTTAATCAAATGGCTTAGTGTTAGAAGCTCAGAGTATTTAGACCTACCTACATAGATTTCAATGGAAGAGAGCTTCCATGCTTCTAGATTCTCGGCCTTCTTCTCCATACAAAAAGGAATTAAAGCACAGTGAAGTGCCTGAACCACCTGTTAGCCAGTCACATAGACAGGAATGTGCCAGAAAGTGTTAGAAAGAGCTACCAGCATGTGTCTGAGAGTGGTGCAGTTGTGCAGTTGTGATGTTGTGGGACCTGCCAGTCAACAAAAACAACCTCAGAAACACCACTGTGCCCATGCAGCTGTATCACTTTCCATCATTTTGGCTAGTTCCAGGGTCTCTGCACTAGTTTCATCTTACAAGAGGGTTCAAAAGCAGCACAATTTAAAGCTTGCATTTATTAGTAGAAACATTCTATGACAGGATCCTGGAGGATTTGCCTTATTAAAAATAATGTTAATTGCTACATACCTAGTGAAATGTTCCTCTTCTCATAGACAGAAAAAAAATAGATAATAATAAAAAAAATCTTGAAGTTCAGGTGTATTCTGATGTTCATGCCAGCATCTGCTTGTAAAACTGTTTTATAGCTCGAAATATTTTGACAATGCTATAAAAGCTGATTTTCTGGTACTGCATTAGTTTGTTCCTGGAAGAACTGTCTTCCATTGTAGGGTTCTTAATATATTTCAGAAGAAAAATTTTCAAAACCCTTGTTCCATGGGCATGAATTAATCACTCAGGCATTCAGTTATTTTAAACTAGAAATATATTTTTTAAGGACTTGTATATAATTCAACACTATACATTCCTCTGTTAAAAAATAAAAAGGGAAGGGAACTTGCAAGATTTTTGTTTTTCCACAGACAATTTCCTATTCACAATATCAGTTCTAAGATAACTCAAAAATGCACAGATAATATCACCATATAACCTCTTTCAGATGAAAGGTAAAGTACACTTCTCTACTACTTGGGTTTCCAAGTAGCACAGTACACATATTAAACATAAATAAATCAGCAAAAACCACTTCACTACACATATGATTCTTTTCCTCTGGGAGAAGATGAGGGGAAGCATAGACCACATTTGAATTCATCATCACATTTCTTATTGGAAAAGCTCAAGATGAATGTGACATAAAAACCTGAATACATTACTGCAGTAACCATAGCTCTATTCTGGTGGGAGCAGAATATTTAATTGCAATCAGGCACCAAGGAAGAGACAGATCAAGAAAATTCATACTTGAATTGAGTTCTTAAATTAGCCAGAAGATTGTGGCTTATAGATCAGGCCATATCTAGGAAGTACATCGTTAAATCTTTTAGATATTTTATGCCCACTTTTTCCATGACTTAGGAGCATCTTCCACCAGTACCCACAATGGTTGAAATAGACATATATTGCATTATACTTCATCTGCACCATCTCTGTCTAATATATGCCTGTGTTCTAAGATTGCTTTCTTTGGTAGTATCTGCAACATAGTTCATTTCAGCTCATGGAAGAAATAGTGAGATTTCTGATTTTAATAACAATGGCCATAAAACATTCAACTCTGAAGCACTAAAGCTAACTTTGCATCCTGAATATTTGTTTGCCTGTGAGTGGGTGTATAATAGAAAAAGATGGTTATGAATAAAGTCACTTAAGCAGTAAGAGAATTCTCTGTTTTAAATCAAGCTGCTAGCACAGTATTCAGCAGGTCGCATACTCTTTCAGACAGAAAGCTGATAATGGAAATTAGTATTAATCACATGGCCTTGCTTATTTCTGAGAAATCATTATAGAATCCTGGTTTCTAATCACAGGATGGACCAATGCAAAGGAAACCTTTAAAAAATTTAATTTTAATTTTCTGGGTATTACAGCCAGAATTCTATCGAGCAACACTTGTCCCAAACACCACCACCTGACGTTTTGGAAATACCTGGACTTATGCACACAATTGCATTCATGTTAATTACTGACTGGCTGGGTTAGAGTTAATTTTCTTCACAGTGGCTGGGATGGGGCTGTTTCAGATTTATATTGAACACGGGTTTGATAACACAGACATGTTTTTGATGTTGTTGAGCATGGCTTACAGAACCACGCCCTTTTCTGCTTTTCAAACTGCCATGCTGGCAAGGAAGTTAAGGGTGTACAAGAGCATGGGAAGAGACACAGCAGGACAGGTGACCCAAACTGACCAAAGGGATATTCCAGACCGTATGACATCATGCTCAATATATAAAGTGGGGGGAAGAAGGAAGAAAGGGGCACTTCTCTAGTGATTACGTTTGTCTTCCCAAATAACTTTTACCTGTTATGGGGCCCTGCTCTCCTGAAGATGGCTGAACACCTGCCTGCCCATGGGAAGTGCTGAATTAATTCCTTGTCTTGCTTTGCTTTGCTGGTGTGTGTGGCTTTTGCTTTGCTTAATAAACTGCCTGTATTGCAACCCACAAGTTTTCTAGATTTTACTTTTCCAGTTCTCTCCCTGATCCTGCTGGTGGGGAAGAGAGCAAGTGTCTCTGTGTCGTTTTGTTGCCAGCTGGGGTTAAATCACAACAGCACTCTTTCCTAAAACAAGTGCTCAGCAAATCCTCACAAAAAATACAGTTTTAAATCTTGAGAAATTTCAGACGTGCTTTTCTTTTGGGCATCATCATACCCAGGTCTTTTCTTTAGAGGCTCCTACTGTTTTTAAAAATAATGAAAAATTATTGTTAATGTCTCTAGTTTCAGTAAAACTTTCCCAAAAGCAAACCATGGTCTACAAGACAAATTCTAAAATGCCTAATCCCAGCAGTCATCTGTTTCACTTCCATTCAAGTGAAGCTCTGCTTCAATACTCCACACAATTTGTATGGACTTTACTGTCACTACTAAAATGTTCTATTATGCATTGTGACTCCCTGATGTGTCTAATTGTGTTACATTGTCAGCTTTATGAAATCTACTGTAAAAAGCACTTTATTCTTCTGTCTTTTCTGTGATGTTGTGCATTTCTTTCTTGTATTAAGTGTTTGCTAGTTTTCTATTAGATGTTTTCTACTTTAATTAGATGTTTGAAAGTCTTCTGGCTTTAAACTTTGTAGGCTATAATCAAGCTGCAATGCTTGATTTTTTTTTTCCTGAAAAATATCAAGAATGTGCTTGAGTAATTTGAGGAGACGGTGTATAACTAAACTGTAGGAATGCAATATGATAATAGCTTCCAAATGGAAATGCTCAATGCTCAAATGGTCATGAATTTTAAATGCTTTGTCCAGATTTCTCTTTTTTTTTGAAAATAATTATTCTCCCAATTAATCTAATGTGGATATGTAACAGTCTACTTTACGAACATTTATTTAATAATTATATTTATGAATATAAATTTCCAAAGCATAGATGGGTTTGCATTTATGCTTTTCTATTTTTTTAATTTCTCCACATGCTTAACAAACCTATTTACATCCTAGGTTTAGGCATACTGTTTTTCTAGTCTTTGACCAACTCAATCCTCTGATAATACTGAGATTTTTTCAGACTTTCCCGGACATGTATTCTTTATACATTCTGAAGTAATTTTTAACTGTAACATGGAGAAGTCACAAAAAAACTATTTTCTATTTTTTTTTTCCTTAATAATAACCTTCATACCAATGTGGACAAAATGCCACTTTAAATCAGAAAATAGCCATGGATTTAAAAAATATGAGAAGATAGTACACATTAAAATCAACATTAGACCATTGCTACATTTGAAAAAGGTCTTTTATTTTAATGTTTTACAGAAAATAAGCTCAGATATTTTGAAGATATATGGAAGAAATATGTATAAGAAGACAGGAAGGAAAAGAAGACAATGGCATTTAAAATATAAAAGGCACTTTTCTACCAGCACACAGATTAACTGTGACAGGGACATCTAAATGCATCATGAAGAGCTGCATGTAAAGAGCTGTACAGAGAAAATCACTAACAATGCATGAGGACATCTTCTGTTGATCCAACAAAACCTATGAAGAATGCTTTAATATATAGTCTTATGTAATGTCTCAGGATTGTCAGCTCATTAATTTTTCTAGCTTTCCTAATAGTATATGTTGCTGCTTTTTAAGCTTAAACTGCTTTTGTCAGACAATAGTTTATAAAGGAATCTCAAATGTCTTGAAAAGTTTGTCATGTTAGGATTTGTAAGGAAAAAACAGTAGGTGTATAGGTTCTGAGTTTAAAATCAAAGCAGCAAAGAAAGTCATCTTCAAAATAGTACTATTTAATACTATTTTGAACTCCTGGTTCTTTTGGTTTTGCATCATATCTTTGAGTGTCCAGAGATGGTAACGTTTAATCTATTGTTTTATAAACTTACTAAATTACACTTTGACAAATTCAATCTTTTGAAGAACTTTCTTACAAAACAGAGTGCCTATGGAAATCTGACTCACTTCTAAGAATAAACAACCTTCTCACATTATAGAATGCAGTTTAGATTACACTGAAACTGTCTTATAAACAGAAGCCTGTTTCAACCTAAAATTGCTAATTTGGATGCACAGTTAAATCCAGACAAAGAAAGGAAGGTACATATTGTCTCTGGTATGACTTCTCTTTCAGAATGAAAGTATTAATTAAAAAGGCTTTGAAACAGCTTTTTAGTGGGATATTCTACATTTTTTAAATTTTCTGTAATGTTCTGGAAGTCCAAACACAAATTTAGTTTCTTCTACCCCTCTCTTCAACTGACTTCATCTTTATACCCAGTAGGTTTGTTTTTCCATGGGTTGTTTTGGAAATTCCTTAGAGAGGCAAGAAGTGTTTCTGCAGCATTTCCAAGAAGAACAGGAGAAGCCTTTGTGACTCCCTACAAAAGATCACAGGGGAGCTGCTGTACAAACAGATTTAAATCCAGAAGAAAGGGCAGATAGGCACAGAGAATCTGTAATCAGTTAACATAAACCACCCATCTATTGATGGTTCTTACTCCAAGGAGTGGAGGGGTGGAACCACTCATCTGACTTTTGGGCAGTGACACAGAGTGGGCAGTATGCCTTCCTTCCTCCTGGAGTTCTCCACTGCAGGCAGGACTTCAGGAATCCCTAGCAACAGATTTGCAACAGGATTATAACTCCAGGCAACCTACAAGAGAGATGTAGGGTATCTGAAAGACTTGTCTTTTGCACATTCATGGTCTTTGATCTGAGAGACTCTGCCTGTGTTTGAATTTGAGTTGAGGAGACTATTACAACACTAAATACAGTAGCACAAGAATGTTGTTTACTGAATTCCATGTTAATGACTGGTTGTTCTAAAATATCACTGAAATACATTTAGCAGTCTTACAATATCAAGCAGGAATCTCCCCTCTCTCATACAACACTCTCAATAAATTCCAGAATAATCTGTCATAATCCTCTCACAAAGACTTTTTTCTTATATAAATCCTCTAAGATTTTTGGGCAGATGGATGCAGTTTGACAAAGAAGTATCAGATTTTCTTAAAAAAAACATTTGAAAATAACAATATACATTAACATTTTTCACAAAGTATCTTTAGAGTATCATCATTTAAATGTTTGCAGAGATGCCACAGAGAAAAACAAATTTTATGGAAAGGCTAATTCTATTTCTGACAATTTTATTTGAATCTAAATATTTTTTATTGCCTGCCATACTCATTGTGCCAGTGATTCCTAAATACTGTGCCATATGTGATTTAAAATTATGCCTATCATTGATTTTCTCTTTTCTCCTTTTGTAGAAAAATAAAAATCAACAAAAATTAATGACATTTTTCAATCCTCATAGAGAAATAAGAGAGAGAGGAGCCTACAGATGTTACTGACAGTTACCATGGTTATAAAATGTGTTTTCTTTCATCAAGCTCATTGTACATTTTCTAGTGTAAGACAACAAGAGATAATTTTACTATATCTACAGTGTCCATGGCTTGATAAAATAAGAAAGACAGTACATAATTAGTAGTTTATGTTACACTCAGGACAGTAAAAAATCCAATATATTCAAATGATTTTATGACATAGTCCAAATATTTAATATTCAGTATGATCATCCATCAAAAGATTTATGTCAGATTAAAAAAAATAGTATAGATAGCAGATGAAGTTCTAAAGATTAAGCACATGAAGAGAGGAGAGAAAAACAAAAGAAAGCAAGAGCAATGCAGGAAGCAACAATCATACAAATCATCTCCAGCCAATATACTGTCAGCTTCTTTATCAAACTCAGTCTGAGAAGCTGAGGAATTAACTTCAGGAATAGCTTTGTGCCATCATCATTTACCAGATAAATATCTTTGTTTGAGAAAACACACTGCAAAATAACTGAATGAGATTCAGAAAAATCAGAAACAAAAAATACATATGTAACCTATACTATATTAGGAAAAACAAAACTCTTTTATAAGAAAATTACTTTTGGCCAGTTGCATTAAGAATGTAACCAACTTAAACTGTTAGGAAAGTTCTCCGCTGATATCTGTTGCCATTTAGTATTATATTTTGAGACTTGTGTCAGAAATATTTTTGTACCAAAATATTTTCATTCAGCTCTCAGTAGGAGATTAAACACTATGTCAAAAGAAAGTCACAATAAGTTTATATAGTATTGCCTGTAATCAATCTAATTCCTTCATATGGACTTCAGATTCTCACTGAAATCTCAAGTGTCTGCTTTCAGCATTGTTCTTCACAATTTTTGTTCTTTGCTAAAATGTCATTGTCGCATTACAGACTCATCATTTCCATCTCTCTCTGCTGAGCATCTATCAGTATCCACATTTCACTCTTCCTCCAATGCTTCTACTTGCCTTTCAACTTTCATTATCCTCATTAGAAACACATCCTTATTTTTGCTTTCATCTTTTCCTTTATGGAGCTGAAGGATGACAAAATAGTTTTCAAAGGGAGCTGGGTCAGAAGAATAAGATATTTCTGATGAGATTTTTCTACCATGCAAAACACAGCAGAAAAGAAAACAAGAAGAGACAAACTAGACCTATATAAAGTTAACTTTCCTTTCATAAATATTTTTCTGAAAAAACACAACTTTTATGAACCCTAATGAAGAGTTTGGGAAATATTTTGAAAATACATATTTACAGTAACTCCGTGGTTCCAGTGATAATTGCATTGATTAAAAAATTTCTGGGGCAGAGTTTGTATATTCCTATGTAACTCATTTAGCCAGTTGATAATACTTAATTTCACAGAGGGGTCTTGAAAAGATTTCACTAAAACTGAGTAATTTCTGCTTCCTATCAATAAGGTAAACACTCTTTCCCTTTGTCAAAATGTGTTTGCAAAACTTGTCAATTTCTATCTCTCCCTATAGTGAAAATGAAAAAGGAAAAGAAATCCTGTGAAGACTGAGTGCATGAAGAAAAAAATGTCTTTTTTCATGAGTTTTATATAAACATGTTTTGTCAACTGTTTCGCCAATTACAGCAGAGCTGTAAATCTACCAGCATGTGCTAGCTTTGAGAATCTCTTAATTTTGCTCACAGCATCCAAGTGTGGAGCCAGAGATAATTCTTTCTTTCAATCACTTCTTATATCAAATAACATCTTTGCTATTTACAAAGTTAAAGAAATAATCAGGTTTTTTTTCATAGAATTTAGAAGATCTACTTTATATACATTAAAATAAATATTTTAGAACTTTTTTAAAATGGAAAATCAATTAATTAAATAAAAAACCTATAGAAAATGTTTCCAAAGTCAAACCCACATATAGAGCTGAGGTGTGTAAAACTTTGTAAATAAGGTCTCCCAAATCACACATGCTAGCTACAAGACCTGTCCCAGAGCAGGTAAGGTATCTGTAGTTCTAGGCCAAAGGCTGAGAAGCAGAATTATGGACTTCAAATGTGGACTTTTGGATTTATGTGCATTCCATTTTAGACACCATCTTTTCCTTCTGTATCTGTCCCCAAATAGAAAATAGATCAGCATTCCATTAGCTGCAGTGCAGTGCAGATTCTTGATTTTGAAACACAGATGAGTACCTTAAGATATAAACTGTAAGTCAAAATATTGCAATTATTATATTATAGTAACTTCAGACACTTGCCAGTTCAAAGAGATTTTATTCAGTATTCAATTTATGAGGAAAAATATCTATATAGGATGTAATAAGTAACACATACAGGTTACAAGTTTTTTATGCAAAGTTAATTGTCTCAAAGACAATTAATCCAATTCTTCAGGTCTCTTAGAGACATTTGAATTTTAATTATAGTATGGATATTTATGGTATTTCCCCTAATTCTCCACCTAATGCAGGATTAGGTTCTTGATAATTGACACAAAAATGTCTATGCATTTGTGTCTTCAGTCATTTTTATGATGGCTGTTGTCAAATATAGCCCAGCTATTAGACAATACACAGAAAAAAAAATTTACATCACCAGAATAGATTGTCAAGTTAGATAGATGGGAGAAAAAGTAATAGTAACTATATATAAATGGGCTGCACAAGAATGAAAGAACAATCTTCCTGAGGTCATAAAAATGGTCCATGCAGTCTGTCCTTGGCCAGGAAAGATGCCTATGGGAAACTGTAAGAAAATGGGGCAAGAATTAGGCAATACTTCTCTCCCATAAATTGTTAAAAATGTCAGCAGCCTGATGTTTAGGAAGTTCCTAAGCAAAAGGTTGCATCAGCTTTGCAGATCTAATTGCTCCTTCAGAATCTTCCCCAGCTTTCTTTACTAACTCATATTCTGGAAAGCCAAACATCCTAGGAAAATGAAATCTATGGTTAGAATTTAAGTTGTATGAAAACCTTTTACTTAATTATGATTTTCCTGAACTCAGGTGTCTGTATCATTCCTAACTTAGTCAACCATTTTGTACTCTGAACACTTAAGGCCATCTTTTGCTGCCATTTTTGACATATTTTTCTAGGAAGAAGAAATCAGGACTGTGGGAGCATTCGAAAGAAAGGTGTACTGTTGAATTAATCCATGCTATAATTTGATTTTCTATTTCACTGTTTACCCTCTTTTTGGCAATTTCCAATTTCATTTTTGTTTTGCATTTGACAACCAGATACATAAAATAATCTGCTTAAGAAACTTCATTTCTGGGGCTTTATACCTGATTTAGTATCTGCTCTTATTTCTAAACTCAGAGTTTACTTTTCCCTTCATGAGCATTTTTTGGCATTTCTGAATCTTGAATTTCATCTACTTTCTTATTGGGTACTCTGTACTGTGAAATCTTACTGCAGATTCAGTCAATTTCAGTTTTTTTTTAAGCTGAAGATCTATACAACAGCATCAAATGTTAGGATCTTGCTATTCACCCCAATCCTGAGTTCCATAAGAATATTTAAGCAACTTCAAAAGCCAAAACTTGCGGGATATCTACATTACCTTTCCTATTTCAGTGAGTAACAGCTTAAGTCTACCTTTTAAGTTCTTTTACCTATTATTGGTCATGAAATTGCATCTTACTCATTGATAGTTTTGTTCCTTTATGAGGCAGTGGTAAGGGATCTAGTTGATAGCTTCTTGAAATACATGTAGGGGGTTTCAAGCAGATAACACATACATGTTTGTTAACATTTAAAGAGAAACCATACATCTACTCCATTTGTGAATCACAGACTTATGCAAATGTCCTATGTTTATTCATAGTCTAGTCCTTTACAGTAAGTATGTTATGTCTATGTATATTATTTAACATATTTCCTCTAACAATTGCCTGAAATAGCAGTCAGACATAAAAATCTTTAATTTCCCAGATGCTTTTGTTGTCCTTTTGAAAATAGTCATTACATTAATTAATTCAGCTGATACTAAAGCAAATTTAAGCAGTAAACTATCAATTACAAACAAGATCAGCAATCTCATATTTGATTTTCTTTAAAGCTCTAGGGCTAAAGTAATTTTGTCCTGACAATATATAACTGTTAATGTGTTACAAAACATCTTTGGGACAGTTCCTTAGACTTGACACCCATAAAGAAAAAACTTCTTTAACGACCATTACTGTTAATACCAATGCAGAGAATTCTTTTATCTTTTATGCAGGACCTTATCATCTTCTGATATTCCTTTTGCACATCAATATTATGTTGGTTTTATGAATTTTGTTGGCATGATTTCTGCTTCTGACATATTCAAAAAAATATATTATTCATTTTTATGATGCTAGCAAAGTGCTCCACAAGATCTTTTTTGGCCTGCTTTATTGTGTATTTAAGTTTATGTTGCCAAAGTCTAGACTGTCTTCTTTCATCTTTCAGACACAGTTTCTGCCTTTCAATTTTAATGACTTCTTCAGCCTTCTTGAAACGAAACCATTGGCAATGAGGAATGCAAGAGTCATAGGACCAGGAACCAAACAGACAAGAGGCGCTTGAACCTCGCTGAGCAGAAAGGGTAGAAAGTGAGCTTCTGATCTCTTATTCGAGAAGTGCTCTGCTTTTCTCTTATGATGATCTAATGTAAAATGCATACACTCTGACAGAAGCAGGATCTAGGACCTCAGTCTGTCTCCCCCCAGAGGAGGGCAGGGCTGGCTCCCTCGCCTTCTGTTTTCTACATGGCCAAATGACTTAGCAAGGTGACCATCACCTCTGTATTTCACAAATGTCTATGGGACAATTATTGATTTCTGGCAGAGAGACTCAACTGAGACAGAGACTGATACTTCACTCAAAACTCACATTTCTGATTTTGTCTAGGAAAAGCTTCTTCATAGAATTTTATATCCTGCTGTGTTTTGGATTTATGACTAAAACAATGTTGATAACACAGGAATGTTTTATCTATTGTTGAGCCCTGTTGAGCAGGGCTTATATAGCCTCAAGGCTTTTTCTGCTTCTCACTCCACCCCACCATCAAGGATTCTGGAGGTGCACAAGGAGCTGGGAAGGGATACAGCTGGGAGACCTGACCCCAAAAGTCAAAATGGATATTTAATACTATATGACAACATGTTCATCAATATAAAATGGGGGAAGAATGAGAAAAAGTGGGTCTTTGGAGTGATGGCATTGGTCTTCCCAAGTCACTGTTAGGCTTCCTGCTTGATGATGGAGCCCTTCTTTCCAGATGTCTGAACACCTGTCTGCCTTGGGAAGCAGTGAATTAAATCCTTGTTTTGCTTTGCTTCTGTAGGCAGCTTTTGCTTTACTTAATAAATTGTCTTTTCCCTCAACCCGCAAGTTTTACCATTGTTGCCCTTCCAACTCTCTCCCTATCCCACTGTGGAGAGAGTGCAGACTGAGCAGCATTAAACCTCAACATGCAACCAAAGTTCTGTAAGCACAGGGCAGGCCTGTTATTGCCACATGGCCTATTTTAACCCAAATATAAAATTAGAGACAGGGACATCTCTAGAACAAAAGGCTGTAGTTTGCTTTCCCACAGCAAGCAATGCCAATGAAGTGAAATGGCCTCAGTTTGCCTTCCATTCATTGCTCTGATTTTTAGATCATAGCACCCTTTTGATGTATATCTTTTTTTCACCAATTTTAATAACAAACTATGCAAAAGTCTTTCCTGGGTTTTAAATCTGCCACTCTCCAGAAAGCTAAATGCTAGAATTAATATATAGTCAATCCTGCAGTAAACATTCATGTTCCTGTATTGGTGTTTCAGTTTGAATCAAGAGTAATGTTTAAACAAATATCCCCTTTGTTCTTACTAATCACACTTTGTATCACAGCATGCAGCAGTCTCAGCACACACAAACCAAGTTTCTTTTACACTGAAAATAAACTGAGGCTTTCAGTGGACTCCAGGTACAAATGAGCCTTCAAATATTCATGCATCAGGCTGTTCTGAGTTAGAAACTTTGTAAAATGTGTATTGAATAAGCATCATGTCTCAGACTAAGTGTTTTGCTCTCCTTATCCTTGCCTTGTGGCACAGACTTTTTAGTCAGGTAGATGGAAGGTATTAAGGAATTGGTACTAACATGCCCCTTATTAGCAAACTTCCCCTTCTGACAAAACAAGTCAAAGAGCTTAACCATAATAGACTCAGAAACATTGAAAAGATTAAGTAAAGTTTCATTACATAATACTTCTTTCTAAAATGCATATAAAAAATAAAGCTGCTGTGATATAATACACTCATAAGTCTATACAGGCACTGCATGATTATACCAACATTTTTGTCTATGTCTGTTACAGCTCAATGTTATGTAATTCTGCATCCCCCTGGGCATCCAAATAAAAAAAGAAAAATATAAAATCCCTAAATTCGAAATAACATGATTGTACATTGTCTTGATATATGTACTGTTATGTCAAGGAAAGCAGTTTAATTTGTTTTCAATTACATTTTAGAATGTATATAAAAACAATTGACAGTAATATATAATATGTTCTATGGCTTGAAACATCAACCAAAAATATATCTCAGTATTTAAATTGTATAAAAAGCATGCAAATAATCTGGTCTTCTTTTTATTATGGTTTTAAGTTATCTTTTACTGTTTGTAATTCTTTGACTTTTTAATAAACAGAATTTTATTGCTGCTTGTCATCAAAGTAGCTGAGATTGTCTAGGCTTTCCTTGTCAGAATCATACAAGTTATGTAACCAATAAAGTACATTTATCTATGTTGAGAATATCAGACTAAACATTTTCACATTTTATAAGGAATTGTTATTTTACAATACAAGCTACTCGGCTAAATTTTTTTCTGAACGTAAATAGTTCTAATATTTATCTTTTAAACCATGCAGTTTTCGAAACAGTTTTGTTCTTCTACAATTACTAAACATTCCTTAAAAAATCTGTGCTGTTTGTTAGCCTGGTACAACATTTGCACAATTATTCAGAACTCAGAAACACACAGGCTTCCCAAGTATCCTTTTACTACATGAAAGAGTACTTCCTGAAAATATTTCACACAGCCTACCAAAAATGCAACTTACATTCATAAAGTGTCCTTCATGGGAAAATCCTAAGCACAATACAAATAAAACCAAACCCAGTAAATATTTAAAAGGATAAATAAAACACAGCATTAAATCTGCCTTACAACTAGATAGTGATTTTAATAGAATCTAAAACTATAGAATCATAGAATGGCTTCATCTGAGAGTAGCCCTAAAGATTATCTAGTTGCAACCCCCTGCCAGGGGCAGGAATACTTTTCACTAGACCATTCAATCTGGCCTCCAGGCATTGGACATCCACAACTTTTCTGTGCAACCTGTTACATACAGCGCTTCACCACCCTTACAGTAAAGAATTTCTTCCTAATGCCTAATCTAATCTATCCTTTTTTCCATGTGAAGCCATTCCCCATTGTCCTTTCACTACATGCTGTTGTAAGTAATCTTTCTCCACCTTTCTCATAAGCTCCCTTCAAGTACTGGAAGGCCATAGTTAGATCACCCTGAAACCTTCTCTTTTCCAGGTTGAACAATCCTGCCTTTCCTCACAGGACAGCTGTTCCATCCCTCTGATCATCTCGATTTCCATCATCTGGACTCACTTCAACAGGTCCATGTTGTTCCTGTTCTGCAGACCCCAGAGCTGGATTCAGTGTTCCAGGGGGAGTGTCACCATAGGGGAGCAGAGGGGCAGAATCCCTTCCTGGCCCTGCTGCCCATGCTGCTTTTTCTCCAGGACACATCTGGCTTTCTGGGCTGTGAGTGCACATGGCTGGGTCACGTCCAGCCCCTCATCCAGCACCACACCCAAGTCCTTCTCAGCAGGGCTGCTCTTGTTCTATTCATCCCTCAGCCCTTATTGACTTTGATGATTATTCATCATCTCAGCCAAACCAGATGCAGCACCTTGCACTTGGTCTTGTCACACTTAATTAAATTCTCATGCACCCACTTCTTGAGCTTGTCCAGGTCCCTCTGGATGGCATCCTGTCCTTCAGGTGTGTCAACAGCACTACTCCTCTTGGTGTCATCCACAAATTTGCTGAGGGTGTACTCAATCTCTTTATCTATGGCATTAATGAAGATGTTAAATAACACTGGTCCAGCATAGACCCCTGAGGTACATCAGTCACTGATGTCTGCTAGGACTCTAAGCCTTTGACCCTCTGTATGGGACTGGATAAGATATATCCCAGAGTCCTGAGGAAATAGGTTGATGAAGTTACCAAGTCACTTCTCATGATATTTGAAAAGTCATGGCAGAGAGGGGATGTTCCTGTTGACTTATGAAAGGAAAACATTGTACCATCTTCAAAAGAGTTAGAAATGAGGACCCCAGGAGCTATCAACCTGTCAGCTTCACCTCTGTGCCTGGGAAGATTATGGAACAAATCTTCTTAGAAGCTTTGCTAAGGCACATGGGGGAGAAGGAGGTGACTCAGGATAGCCAGCACAGCTTCACTAAGGGTAAGTCCTACCTGACCAACCCAGTGACCTTCTACAATGTGTGACTGCCTCAGTGAACAAGAGAAGGGCTCTCATTTATCTGGTCTTCTGTAAAGGCTTTGACAGGATCCCTCATAACATCCTTCTCTCTAAATTGGGTGGGTGGACTGCTAGACAGGTGCACTTAGATAACATTCATATCAAACAGGAAAGGAACATGGAAGCAATTTATCAGATTACAATTTAAATATCTAATTTCTTTCTTTATACCTGATCAGAAAAAAAAAAACAGCTTTAATTTAATCCTGATTTTTTAAAAAGCTGGAACAGAAAAAAATGCTTAAAATTGTACAATCAAGACTTCTAATAGAAGTTCAATATCACCAAGGTCATAGTCATTATCTGAGGAAGTTAAAAGAGCTGCCACTTGCTGATATGAGCATGGATTACACCTCAAATATCTGTGTTGAAAAACCTATCAATAGCAACTCAGTTTTATCTTTCCTAAGTTCAAGAAATGTTGTTGACATATGTGCTTGAATAGAACAAAAAATTAAACAAGTCATCAAGCAGCCTCCCAGGACTGCAAAGACTGGAACAAGTTTTCCAATGAGCTATCAGCACACATATGACACACCAGGCCATGACAGTGATTGGAAGCAGAACAAGCAAATATAAAGCAAAAGAAATCCTGAGGAGTTGGTGAGAGTCAGGAGGGAAGAACAGGAACAGTAATTCTTTAAAGCAACAAACTGACTTTTCAAGAAGGAAAATCTATACCAGGCCAAGATAAGAAAATCAAATTAAAATATTGTGGTCTGTAGTGTGATAAACAAAAAGAAAGTTTGTTTTTCTTTTTTTGTCAAAAAAAATCTTACCTCAAAAGGAAATATGCATTTCGTTGTCAATTCAGAAAAACACCAGGTTAATGAACGTCTTGAACATTATAACTACAAAAAGGTTAAATAATTAAAATGCAGGTATTCTGCACAGATCTTTTTTTAAGTTGTAACAATCTTTGTTCATTTAGAAGCTTGAAGAATGAGGAAACCAGCTCCTCTGGATTTGTGTTAAAAACTTTAATGTTGAAATTCTATGGCCTTTACTATGGAGGTGACGCTAGTCAATAATTGTTTCCCACCATTGGCTTGAACTTGATGAAGTAAAAATAAGAAGGATGCATTAGGTAAAAAAAATACTAACAATTTTTAGACAATAAAATTATTTCCTTTACCAAGGTTTTCTAACTACTGTAGTGTATAGTTTTGTAAGCATCTGGCTTCCAGCATATCGAATTTTACAGTCCAGTCTTAGAACTAATAAAGAGGATTGTTATGAAATGCTAACAGGATTTAGAACATGTTCAGACCTTTCAAGCAGTGAGGATCAAGCCTGGACTTCGTAAAAATCATTTCCTTTCAGAAATGGTAGAAGAATAGCAGCAGTTATCAGACCTTCTCAGGACTGGTGTTTGTAGAACTTGCATCTAAGGTTGCTGTGAGCGTAACTCAGCTGTGTGATATCTTGCTTTATCCTGAGAATCAGATCTAATGCTGACTACGTCACCTTGTTGAGGACTGCTTATGGACACTGCCTCACCTTAAATGCTTTACATAATGAATTTCTTAGATCCATATAAACCTTACATGGCATTTTCTTGTGCTATTCTTAGGCCTTTTTCTTGCAGTGGTACCCTACATAGAAACCATGAAATCCCTGAAGAGAAATGATCAAAATTTTGGCTGCATCCAAAGAAAAGCTATGAAGCTAATGAAGGATTTAAAGCACATGTTTTATGAGGAATGGCTGAGGGACTTGAGATCATTGAGCTTGCAGAAAAAGAGGCTGAGGGGAGACCCCACTGCTCTCTACAACTACCTAAAAGGAGTACATGTGTGGTGTCTTCTCTGAAGCAAAAAGTGATAGAACAAAAAGAAATACCCTCAAGTTGTGCCAAGGGAGTATTAGATATAAGAAAAAAAATTCTTCCCTGAAAGGGTTAGCCCCCCTAAGGGTTATTATTGGAACAGGCTTCTCAGGGAAGAGATTGAGTTACTATCTGTAAGGAGTTAAAATGCAGGTTATGCAGCACTGTCCTAAGGCACATACACACACAAAAGTAGTTAATGTTCTGAGACTTATAATTAAAATATCAACATATTAAAGCAGAGTGATTATTAGTTTCCTGGGTACTGGCTCTAAAATAGGACAGAATTTTACATGACTGATGCAGCAATATCAAAGCTGAATAATTCTTAGATAGTGCTGACAGTCAAGTATTAAAAATAAAATTTTGTAAGAGGAGTGTTATCTTCTCCCTTTGCATTCTGATTAGAAATCTAATGTCTTCATTAGTCACAGATCTCTCTAATATTTGGAAATTCCAACATTAAAAATACATATTTTGGAGTCAATCCAGCAGTTTAATACAATAGCAGTGAAAAAATGTATCTTGTATACACAACTATTGCTGGAACATGTTTGCTTTTTGTTTGGATTTCTTTTTAGGAACAAATGCTACAGAAACACGCAAAAGGAGACCCACAGCCCTGAATTTGTTTTGACTTTTCCCACTGATTTCTTTTCAGTCAAATATTCAAGTGCATATGTGCTAAAGAGTTCAACACAATTCACCTCAATTAGAATGTTTTTATGCTGCTATTTGATGATTCCCAAATTAAAAATTTAAACAAGCTGACATAGAAAATCCTTTCATGGTAAACAAGCACCATTGCTGCTGGCAAGCTGAGGCGCTTGAAGCATCCCCCTTGAAGCTGTGTATGCCTTGAAGGTGTCCATCTGGTTGCTCAATCTCTTCTTAGGGAAAGAATTCATGTCTTCTCCCTAGGGGAGCCCTGTTTGGTTGTTAACAGCTTTAGAATAATTTCCTCATTAAGTCAGAGGGTAACCTGGTCAGGATCCCTTGCAGGCAATAACTGTTCAGTTAAAATTAAGGGAGATGTTTAGTTAATATCTTGGTAAATTGGGGTTAGATATCTGAGGTGTTTGGGAAGAGGAAACTGAATATTTCATTGCAAGGCCATAAAATTCAAGATAGTTTTGATAAAAGACTCATTAGCCTCTAATAAGCTGTCAGTGACATTGCTACATAATATTTTCAGCGTTTAAATTTGAACATGATGCAGAACAGAGCAGTTACCAGTTCAGAAATTTGTCATATGATGATAGATTTAAGTAATCATCACACCATACTACTAAGAACAAGATCCCAAGTGGATGTCAAATGCACGTGGGATATCAGAGTATGGTAAAAAATAAAGAAAAAAGAAAAAGAAAAAAAATTCCAGGAAGAATACATGGGGAATTATTAGAGTTACTGCAAGTTCTTTCCTCTAGTTGCAGTTTCGCAAACCAGTCCCAGCAGGACTGACATTCCCTGAACAAGCTAATTTCTTGTCATTTTGGCACTTTTACCACAAAAGCCGAGGATGGACGGAGTATGAATACAGAGCTATCACCTTGCTAAAATGTCCCTCTATACTAGCATGTAGGAAAGGCTACATGAGGGAAGGTTGTTGGTCATTGCTCATTCTCTACCTGCGCTACTTCTATAATTTAAAAAGTGAGCTCCCATCTGCAGAGCTTTCCATCTGTTGCAGCATAGAACCATTAAATTCAAAATGAAACATTAAAACACAAGAGGAAGGCAAGCACTGAGCCCCAAGGCAAAACAGTAACAGCGCAGTTCTTATGGACATGTTGGGTACAACACTTATTTGCCCTCAAAATGAGCCAGAACAAACCTTTATTCCAAAGGCTAATGCATGACTTGTGGGAGAAGAGAGACAAGACATGGAAAAACCTCTAGCTGCCGTTATACACAGGCACTGGACCCTCTGCATTTCTGTTTCACAGGGACTGAATTCAGAAGTAAAAAAAAGAGATGTCCCCAAGAGCTCTCTTTAACTTTTCTTCTCTGGCTTAGACCTGAAGCAGTACTTATTTATCCTTTTTACAGGTGTGGAAAAATAGAATGACTTGGTTAATTTCTGCAGTATTCTAGCTAAATATATACAGAGTTACACTAATTTGTAATTAAATAATAAAACAATTTTTGAAAAAGCATAATAACTGTTCATAGGATTAGTAAGATTTGTTATTGTACCTGCAGTTAGCAATATAAAATAGATCTGTCCAGGTCTCTGATCTGACATTGTGGAGCTCACCACATTCTGATGTTTCTCTTCATAAAACATTTACTGCATATTTGTATTACTTTTTAAAATCCTTAACAGGAGATTATACTAAAAAAAACAAAAACAAGCAAGCAAACAAACAAAAAACCTTGCTAAATCTGAAATTAAAAAGAACTAAAGAACCTACTCAAAATGTGTTTTTTCCCAATTATTGTTGCCTGTGGATTGCGTAGTTGAACACAGACAACAGTTATTTTGAAAGGCAGAAAATATGTGATATGGCAGTAATTTGAAATAAACAAATAGCAACTAGATTTGATACAATGAGAAGTAATGCTTTTGGGAAAAATCATACAGATATTTTATAAAGAAAGGAAGTTTAATACACATGGGAGTTTGAAATCCATAGAGATTTATTCCCCAAATCTTGATAATCACATCAAGGTTATATTTAAATTTTATTTATTTCTGCAAAGAGAAAGACATGTAAGAGAAGCATGGTTGGTTTTAAGCATAACATATAAAGAAGTGCTGTAAAGGCACCATCCCACTCAACTCCTTATAGATGAGCCCCTGAAGCAAATAAACTTCTAGGCAGTGAAGACTCCTTCAGATCCCAAAGGTAGTACTGATCTCACTTCCCTGAAGGGAGCTGCTTGGCATCAGTGTCTGAACTACTAGCCCAAATCTGTCTTTAACTCAACCAAAAATAAAAAACAACCAAAAATAAATAAAAGATAAAAAAGAATAAGAAGAAAGGATTCTGTAAGTACATTGGTCAGAAAAGGAAGGCCAAGTGCAAAGCTCTGCACCTGGGTCAGCGCATGAGTATGGGTGAAGAAAGAATTCACTGAGACCAGTCTTGTAGAAAAGGACTGGGAGGTTCTGGAGGATGAAAAGAACAAGACAGACAAGGACCTGTTGGCTTGGGTCTAGAAGAGGGCCACAAAGATGATCAAACAGCTGGAGCAAATCTTCTACAAAGTCAGGCTGAGTTAGCTGGGGCTGTTCTAGTCTAGAGAAGAGAAGGCTTTGGGGAGACGTCATTACAGCCTTTCAGCACTTAAAGGGAGTTTATAAAAATGATGAAGAGTAGGCAGATAGTGTCAGTACAAGGGTAATGGTTTTAAATTAAAAGAGGAGAAATTTAGATTAGATGGTAGGGAGAATGTCATTACTGTGAGGGTGGTGAGGCACTAGAACAGGTTGCCCAGAGAAGCTGTGAATGCCCCATATGTGGGAGCGTTCAAGGCCAGGTTGGATCAGGCCCTCGTCAGGGTAGCCTCATCTACGGAGCTGCTTCCCTTGCCATGGCAGAGGATTTGGTATTACATGATCTTTAAGGTGCCTTCCAACCCAAACCATTCCATGATTCTAAGAGAAACATTAAAAGCAACCTTCAAAGTATATGTGCTCTGTTCTAAAAATACACTTCAAAAGAAGAAACCATTTTGCTTTCTACTGACCTTGAGAAGAGTGTAGGAATAATAAAAGTTCTAGCTCATAAGTTTCTTCCTAAAAGTCTACCCCTCTTGCTCATATGTCAGCTTAATCCTTTCTGCGGTTCTTGTTCCTTTCCAGTTCTGTTCACTCACATTAATAAAGAGAAGTTAAGATGTCCAATATATTGAGCAGTGATGAAGTGACAAATAGAGAACAGAATAAGCTAGATTATTTTTTACCACGTCATAAATAATTCCTGAAGGGGAATAGAGACTATAATGTCTGTTTCTCTGCATATTGGATTATAAAGTGTGTTGGATGTATCTAACAAGATCTACAGCACCTTAGGACAAATACATCTCGCTAGCACTAGACAGAAAATAAATTTGGACTATCTACTCATGTATGTGGACTATTTTATGTCTGTATGTCCTAATGGAGCTAAGCCATATTAGGACTTCTACAGCACACTAGGAACCTAATTACAATGGGTTTTTAAATCTGGCCTAAGTGACCTTTCAACATCTAAACTAAATCTGAGGCTAAATAAGGAAAAAAAATTCTTCTGCCTAAAGTTCTGGGTAAGCAATCGAGTCATCAAACCCTCTTCCAAGTTCCAAATACTTGTGGAACTATTTCTTTAATGAACTTCTGTTCTGCAACATGATTTTTTGTAAAAGGGTAACGAAATTGTTCTTTGATCAACAGATGCATTGCAAAACCCAGTCTATTCGCTCTAGGCTTCAGGAAATCAACTTTCTCACCTCTGAGAAGTAGTTCTCTTTCATATCTTACCTTAGGTGGTTTTATTTTGTCCTAATTTTGTACTGTAGCAAAAGAACAAAAAGGAAAAACAATTTATGAGTGGCAATTACTTAGACAGCAACAGCTATATTTTCTATTACCCTCTGGATTCTCTTATTCTTATAAGTTATATAGCAGACAGGCAAGCAATAGAATTAAAATGAATAAATCTTTTGTTGATCTTCAGAAAAAATATAATGATTGTATCATTATGAAAATTGTGCTTCCTTTCAAAATGTCACACATAATTGTGCATAGCCAGACTCAAATGAACCAGTAAATGGATTGGCGTTAATAATGATATTGGATATGCATGCAGTTTCAAGTATTAACTAATAAAAATGATTGATAGTTTTTAGATAATTGCATTTAAGAATATGAAAGAACTTTTAACAAAATGTGACTTGTAGCTTTTTAGAGAAGTTAATTAAATACTTGTTAAACATAATAATTTATTATATCAGTGTTGTTTTATGAATAAAATAAAAAGGATAATCTGCATTTTTTATTGTGATGGAGTGTCACAGGCCTGTAAACATAAGTCTCAAGTCCTTATGATTGTTCATGTCTTCTGTCCATACTATCAATCTGATTTCAAAAATTCTTCCTGGATTCATACTCATTAAGCTATGGTGGCAGTTTTGCCTTTACCTCTTATCAAAGGTTTGTTAAAATCTAAAATAAAATGAAATAAATAAAGGAAAAAGTAATAATAAAATAAAAAACTACTATAATCATAAAGTGCTTTCAAGACTCCTGATTCTGAAGATTTACCTGAGATTTTCAAAAGCTGATGATGCTTTTTATCTTGCAACAAACAAAATAATTGGTTTTAACTTGATTTGTTATGAGCTATTAAGTGTTCATCTTAGCAATGTCAGTTACTGAGGCAATTATTACATTAAGCAATGTTTGATTTTTCAGGGGCTATGGCATATTCCTAATAACACTGCCTAAGTACAAGCTGCGACAAAATGGGCTTTATGGTTAATAATTCACAATTCAGCTGAATATACAGAGATATACCCCCAGAATCTCTTTGGAAACCACATTGGCTTACTGATATATATCAGTAAAAAGAAGCAGCAAGAGAGCCTTTTCCACAAGAAACTAGAAAAATAAGTGTTCCTTATTAGCTTTGGTTTGTTAGGGATTTAAAATACCACAACAGTGATCAATAGGAGGAAATGCTTGGGAATTTTCGCCATCAGAGTCTGATATTGGTTATCACAACTGAAAACTCTCTGGATTTCAATTCAGCGATATGATTTACCTGAAACATGGGGAATTCTTGACATGGTGTAACTCTCTAACAGGCAGTGTATCTAACACTGGAGAAGCAGGATGTGGTCCAAGAATCAATTATCCCCACCTAGCCTTGTATTTGCAATGTTGCAAGTAAAAAAACTAGTAAAAAAACACACTGGTCAAGCAGCAGAATGAGGCATTCAGAAGTTAAGAAGTGCTGGAATCTTCATTCATCTATCTTCGTACTGTACTTTTTGGCGCAGTTCATAATTATGTGATGAGATAATATTTTTACACAAGTTCATTCATCATTTGAAATAGAGAATGGAATATGCTCTGTAAATGAGAAATTGAGCAAAAAAACTTTCACTAAGCTTTCTTCAGTTCCTTATCTTTGGTCCTACAGACTTACACAAGTGATAGGAGACCAAGAGTTGGTTTCCATTTTTCTTAAAGAAGCATTTGAAGACCTGACAGTCACCTCTAAGATCAGAGTCAGAACCAGCAAGCTATGGAATATTTGAAAAGGTTGAAACAAGCTTTCTTGACAAGTCTTCTTGACACAGTTCAATTCTGATAAGCCAAGTCAAGAGAGAAGGGGCAAGAATTTCTGTGAACATCATATCTACTTGCATAAAGACTGGTTCACTCACTTTGTATTTCAAAGAGCGCTGAGTAATTTTAAGTGATGAACAAGAATTCCAAGCACGGAGCTGAAAATAACCTTGCTTTAAAAATCCTACAGGCCAAACCGTAAAGCATTCAACAAGGAATATTTAATTTTAATGTGTTTATATTTGAGGAATGTAAGGATATTTGTTAATATCTTGTTGCTCACATTCTTTAAATATTTTCTAATTAAAGAATAGGAGGAAAATATAAATATTTTCAGTTCTCAAGGAGGATAGATGTGGGCCTTGCAACCCAGTTAGTAAAACAGTTAGTAAGATATTAGATAATGAGGTACTTAGGTTTCAGTCTCTGCCCTAGTGAAAGTTTGGATTTTGTATAGGGAAAAATAAACTATCAAGCAATCAAATTTCTCCAGAAAAATATCAATGACAGAATTTAGGCAACAAAGCAGTCTCTGCTGAAGATATTTGACAGGGAAGCAAACTTCCAGAAGCAGCAAAGGAGTCTGTATATTTGACTATCTTCAGGAAGTTATTTTCTCTTTGTCTTTTTTGGGCATAGCAGCACATGAGGAATAAGGCAACAGAACAGAAGAGATACTGTCTATAGTGTTTTGCCTACATACTCTTTCAAGGGAAAAAAAAAACTTTCTCTACTCCTGAGCAAAATTCTCATCTGTTAAATTAATAAACCATATATCTCCAATAAATCTCTGACTTATAGATCACATATATCTCAGCATCATAGTTATTCTGTTTTGGAAATAGTTATCACGTTATCACATTAAATACAACCAAAACAAAAACAAACAAGCAAAAGAGCAAGAGCCATATGTACATATATACTTATAAAGTTGAAATATTTAATTTTATTTTTCTTCAGAGTTAGCACTAAAGAGCATCCATGCACATTTATGGGTGTTTTACAATAAATATACTCTTATTAGTAACAGTACTCACTCTTTACTGTTCAGAATACACTAACCCTGCTAACCAATAGTAATACTCAAATGCACACAACAGTTTTCCTCATCTTAACAAATGGAAAAAAAAATTGTTCAAAGAAGGTTTCCACTTCTTATCCATCTTAGCAATGCACTAAATTTCATCTTTTCCCCAAGAAAAAATGAGACAAATAGATCTTACAATATTTTTGGATGACCATCAAATTTAGATTATTCTGGAAAGGAAATGGAAAGAAGAAATACCAGATTCTTAGGAGATACAGACATTTCTTCTTCCGTATTCTGTCTGTTCTACATTATATGTCACCTAAGTTAAATACCTAAAGTGGCTTAGAAACTTTTCAAAAGCCCTATTATCAGCTACTGTTTTGTTTTTTTTTTTTTCTTTAGGGGAGGACTTAGCTCTTTAGTTAATGCTGTAATTTACACTTTGTCAAGCACATGACTAATTTTACTGCTTTTATTGTCAGATATGTCCTTAATTTATAATAACTGATTACAGATACATGTTGCACAATTTATGGATATTTTAACAGAGTATTTATATTTCATCAGCCAAAAATAAACACTTGCCATTGAAGTTAGGGTGAATATTTCAAATGCGCAAACTCAGAAGACTCAATGCACTTCAAGAAGTTTAAACATTAGATCTGTTCTCTCTTTTTTAATTGTATGAGTTGTGAACTCATGAGAGAGGGAAACATTTATACAGCATTTAAAATAGTCGGACTTCTAATTATTACAAATATGCATAATCTAAGTTGATCTGATCAGTTATCTTTGTATAAATTTTCAAAGGTCAATGAGAATCGCACCTGTTTGATAATATTACTTCTTTATTGACAAATTATCTACACAATTTACATTGCTGATTTTTGCTATTTACAGCATATGACCACTGATCCTTTTTTATCATGTGCTGGACAGAACATAAAGAAAAAGAGCCAAATCTTTATTTTATGATAGCTTATATCTCAAGCAAGAACAATATTCTTTAGCAGAAGTAGCTGTAAAGATTCTGTGAAGAGGTTATAGCATATGGACTGAAGGGAAATTTGTTACTCTTGAAACGAAGAACAATGACAAGAAAACAGATTTATCATTTTGAAGTAAGATCAAGGACGGCTCCGTGGAGAATTTTTCAGCTAGGAATGTATAATGAAAAGGATTTGCATTGTGCAAGAACATAAAATATCTCTACAAATGTAAAGTGCAGATCTCTATAAAAGTTACCAAAAAAAAGGAGTTTAAAAATATACTTTAAAACATTTGAGGCTTGAAACCACAAAAGGCATCTCACATTAGTATTTGCCAGCCTTTAGAAATGAGTCATTATGTAGTCCTGTAATCACTTTACCTGAAGATGTCATTAGTCAGTGTTGACATGACCATATTTAAAATAGTCTACCAATTTAAAATAGACATACCAATACTCAGTTTTTGCTTTTTGTTTTATTTTCTCACTTACCTTGATAAAGCATAAGAATAAAATGTTAGCATGACTCTTGAAAGTTCAATTTCCACCTTGTATAATGTATTTGGCTCAGAAATGACATATACTTGGCACTATTCTGCTTCATCAGTGTTAATCATATTTTCTTTCAGCTTATCTTCAAAGATTTCATCTGTCTTATACATTCAGTACTTCTGGCTTCAAAGTCGTTTTTTTATTTCCTTATCTATTTTTAAATTCTTCATTGTTGGTTATTTAATTTTTTTAACATTGTTAAACAGGATTTTAGAAGGTATCTTCCAAAATATATCTAATCTATAGGATATAGAGTTCACCTTCGAAGCATATTAGATCACCCTGTACTTTTAGTTACAGAACATAAAAATGTAAAAGTAAAATGGCTAAATTATGTTTTAATCAGGATTGCTGCTCTGAAGTCAAGAAAGTCCATCATTATGACCAGAAGTACAGGTAGCAAAGCAGTGATGGAATCAAAAGGATAATTTTTAGTGGATGCATATTTTGAAATACTGTACAGCGTCCAGTAGAGTGCATAACAATTTAGATCTCACCCAGGATTCTGTGGAACATAAATGCCTTTAATTTTATGATGTGATATATGATAGTCAGAAGTACACAGAAATTCTGAAATGTCAATGTATACAGCAATTTGTAAATAAGAAACACAGCCAAGAAGTCGGATTTGTTTCTGGAAAAAATACCCAGGTTTAAAAGACTGAAAAGGGAGAGCTGCCATCTTCTGTCTGAATTGGAACTCTGGGAAGAAGGAATATTTGTTTGCAAGTATGACTCCATCAAATTTTAGATTTAAAGATGACTAGTCCTTATGAAATTTGAAAAAATTATATATAGTGACAGAGGTATATTTTCTTTACATTACAAAAATAACAAGTGTAACCAGGAGATACACATATACACATGAGCAAAGCTATATTTCAACAAGATACTCCAAATAATGATTTGGCATGAGTGTATCAGAAATAAACATTCCTACTTTTTTTCCTGTTTCAAATATGCTTTTATGCTTGCTATAGCTGCCCCAGGATGTCCTACTTTTCAGGAAAATACAGCTGATTTAGGAGTAATGGACATATTTTGTATTGATTATAGGGTTCAAATAAAATAGATTTAAACAAAGACTTCAACAGAATTGAAGTTCACCCAGATAAGGAGAAATCTATGCTTGTACAAGTGTTTTGAACTGAATCAAAGAAGGATCGTTATTTCTGTCATAGAATCGTAGAATGATTTTGGGTAGGAGGAACCTTAATGATCATCTGATTCCAAGCCCCCTGGCATGGCCAGGGGCACCTTTCACTAGAACAGATTGTTTAGAGCCCCATCCAACCTGGTCTTGACCAATGTTGTGGAAGTTTTTTAATGATTATTCACTAACAAGTTATTACACAGGAATAATCAGTTAACTAGAATGCAGTAGGCATTTCCCTCTAGATCTGAGGCGCAAATATCTTGCTAATTTCCACCTAGAAAAACCCAAATTTTTGTGTACAGTAGGTACGGAGTGTACTTACTCTGCCCTCCTCATCAGTCAGTGAAGAAATTGACACTTCCAGGAAACAATTCAGACTATTTAAGATATGAATCCACCAAAATATTTCAAAGACTTTGCCAATCTCAAGTGATTACAGAGATAGCAAAAAAGGGTGACATTTTCCAACTAGACTTAACCCAGAAGGGACAATTTCTGCTGTGAAGCTTTCATTTCCCAAGAACTACTTCAAACCTGCTATACTCCCTCCTTCCAAAGCAATGTCAGAATGTGATGTGAGTGCTGCAGCAAACGTCACAGACTGTAAATGACATGAAGGCATGCAATAGGTGATTTATGAAGCGTAAGTGAAGCTCTTTCTTAATTATTCTGGAGAAAAAAAAACCTAAAATTTGTTCTTGCCTTAGGAAGGAGGGAGAGACTGTGTTCATCCATTCATTTGTACAACACAGCACACCGGCCTTCCAAGACAATAGCAGTGCTTCAATATTTCTGACACACTGATAGATCTTGTCAGGAGAAGGCACAAGTCACATGGCAAAATTCAGTGGTAAGATTCTTAAAAGTGTTGAAAAATTTCTTTAAATGACCAACATTATATCATGTATACGAGATTAAAGAGTTTGTTTCGCAATTGAACAAGCTGCTCCATGGCACTTCACCCATACACTATCCTTCCATATTGGAAAGGTCACCACCATTTTGCTGTGTTGTATTACAATCTACTACTTTGTCAACCCAGCCATAAAAAAAAAGGAAAATTGTTATAGTGGCCAAAAATTGTTATAGAGGCCATATTTAAAATTTATGACATCCCAAAATGTAAGGAAAAGAGAAGGAGTCAGTTTAGGTCAGGCCAAAAATTCATCTTGCCCAGTATCTTGTCACTGAGATATGTCTGTTACTTGTTGAATGCCTGTTTAGTGCCTAGGGAAGAATGTAAGAAAGGGGATGATGTACAAGAACATACACTTATTATTTTCCCAGTGAACTCTTTTCCTTGTGGAAAAGACCTGCTTTGTCTTATGCTTACTCTTGAACAGTTTCTTGTACAAAATTCCTGAGGAGAATCATAGAAAGGACAAACCCGCTATATTTCAGTTCATTAATAAAGATACGTGAATTGAAATCTGAATTCGGGACTACAATTTTCTTCTTTTAAAAGAAAATACAAACAAACAAACAAACAA
>WBNO01031709.1:0-20682 GCA_013400575.1 Peucedramus taeniatus | reverse complement strand
TATATTATATTAATTATCTCTATTCTATTTTAACTTATTCTATTAAGTTATTCCTCTTGCTCTGCACAGCTCTTGCTCTCTCTCTCTCTCTCTCTCTGAGAGAAGTTACCCTTTGCACCTGGGGAGCACAACACCCCACAGAAAAAGATGGAAATCTGAAGATTCAGGAATGTGGACCCTGAAATTATTTTTGGCAATTATTTTACTGGGTCATTCAAATTAGAGGGGTAGGAAATTGTCCCATTTTTACATGGAGATCACAATGAGCTTCAATGCCAAAGAATAACTTTTCAGGCCTTCAAATACAGTCTTTACGGTCTTCTTTTCCTCTTATTTGTCGAGGACATTGCAATATATAATTCACTTACTTCCTCTGGCTTTAAACACTACTCTTCTGCTATCATTGAAAGAATATTTAATGACTTTTCCTCCTAAAAGCTAAAAGCAAACTCCAGCTGAAGAATGAACAATAACATACTACAGACACATGGATTAAAAACCCATAAGAAGCATTTTCACATAAATACATATGGCACTTTCTTATACATTTTCATAGAAGCATTTTGAGTGCATTTGCTCTTTTTTTGGCATCAAATAGAAAATGGATATCTTTTAAATGTTATTCGAGTTCCTTGGCTTGCAATGTAATTAAAAAAAATACTTTTCAGAATGGATAACCTAAAAACGTCCTATATCCCAAATATATAGTTTTTCAAGTGGTGAAAAGTGGTGAAAGTTATTTTAAAGTGGTGAAAGCTATGCCTAAGTCATATGCAGTAGAGGTGAGGTTTAAAAGAAAATTGAGACCATGCTAGTTTTGACAGTAGTCAATGGTTTTGTGTGGGTTGTTTAAAATTCCCAGTTCCCAGCTCCTTGAGGGGTTTAAATGCACTTTTTCTGTTTAAATGCACTTGTGCCCTACCTGTGGTGGGATTGTCCTCACAGCTGCATTTTCCTCTCTGAACAGTGGCAGGTTTTTGCCTTCTCAAGATATCAGGATCAGTTAGGTTTATTAAAGTTGTAGAGAAAAGGTAATAGATGCACACAAATATATAGAAAGGCTGAATTTAAAATACAAATTCCAAAGGAGCAAAGACATAGTCTGTCCTTTTGCTTCAACAATTTTTAATGTAGCATCAATTTGGAAATTTTTATGTGGGCTAGTTGTGTCTGTGTATGTAGACATCCAAGAGCTCACATTTAGAGAAAATTTAGAGAAAATCCTAAGCAAAAGTCTGCCAAGATAAACCATAAAAATGTACATAAATACTTCATCTTTCTTACCACCTTTCTTCATGCAGTTTCCTTCTGAAATTGTTGTGCTAACTCTGGAGTACAAAGAACACTATATTGGTCTTGAGCATTTCAGCTTGTTATCTGTATAGCTCAGAGGAAGAGAACCACAAACATCTAATATTAATGAACAGTTATTATTAACAGTTAATAGAAATGGTCAGTTATTGACTCCAATGAAAGCAGGATTTCATCTACTGTCCCAAAGTTTTAAACCATCCAGAGCATTTAGCTAAAAAACGAGTGGTAAGTGAAATAAGTGGTAAATGAAACCTCTGGAAAGGCAGAAGGGCTCTGTCTGTGCTCAGCTTGATTGACACCAGTCCACCCACTGGCCTTCAGCAATTACAGCTCAAAAAGAAGCCAGCAGAACTGGGTAAGCTTTTAAGTAAATATAAGAGTTAAAGATGATTCCTGTTAGCACAGAAAAGCTTTCTTCCTGGCATGAGCTAAGGTAGATGTATGGGACATGCCTTTCATTTGGCAGAAAAAAATTCCTAAAACTCTGATTCTAAATATGAGAAAAATGCCTGGGCACTTGCAAAGGAGCTGAGAACTTTCCTACGACAAATTCTAAGGGCACTCTGAAAGATTTCAGAGCACAAAGACCTGCACTTTCATGCACAAGTAAAACTAAAGTCAAACATCTTCAAAGTAAAACAAAACAAGAGTTTAAGCCTAAAGAGTTGATTTTAGTCACAGATCTTTGAAATCACACCCTGCATCCTTACTTCTCTGTAGTGGGAAAGAAAGACACAAAGCTAGTCCTGCATTTTCAGCATATGCTGAATTTTATTCTTGTATCACTGCTGAATGGGACTGTACTGACTCAATAATATTTAAACTGTTGGCTGCATTTCATAGAAAATACATATTTCTCCAGCTCAACAAGTGTGACTTGTCCAACAAATTGGCATAAAAATCTTCCAAAGACCAGGATCTGACTGTCCTTGTATGGTTCTGTGCACACCTGAAGCTGCAGGAAAGACAAAAGCCTGAAAGCTCCAAAGAGCTGCTGTTCCCAGATTTTCTGAAAGCCTTCAGTGGTGAAGGCTGGAGTCCAGGTTTGCACGTTATTATTGTTGCTGCTAGAAATTAAGGGATGGGACCATTTTCAGGCTAAGAACAATTCATTGCTCAGATAAACATCAGTCTCCAAGGCTGTGAGATTTTAGAGGAGCAAGCAGTCAGCCATAGCTCAGAGTAGTCACAAATTCTTTGTTACAAGGCAATATAGAACTTTCTAACCCAACAGACAGTTGCCACAGGGTTTATTTTACTTTTCTAACCTATCACCTCTACTTAATTCTGCTGCACTGTGGATACTTTTATCCAATGGGCTTTTAACTCACAGGCACAGATATTATAACTTCTAAACTTCCAGCCTACACCATACTGTTACATTATACACTATAAACCCTTCTGCATCTACCAGTTAGATTAAGGAAAAGATGTGTGCTTGCCTTGTGGACAAAGCAGAGCTACCAATCAAGAGATGTGTGGACAAAGCAGAGCTATTATTTTTGCTGTTAGTAATGAAGGGATGGGATTATTTTTGAGTTAAGAATGATTTATTGTTCAGATAAACATTAGTCTTAGAGGCCGTGAGACTTTAAAGGAATAAGGTGCTGGCTATAGCTCAAGAGTAGTCACAAGTTTCTTTGTTACAAGGCAATACAGAACTTTCTAATTTAATAGACAGTTGCTACAGGGTTTATTTTTTAAAATTTATTATTTTTACTTACTTCTGCTGTTCCACAGATACTTTTATCTAATGGGCTTCTAACTCACAAGTACACATATGTTTCTATTTTAACTTTTAAACTCTTAGTTGCTCTATATAACTATACTTTTACATTATAAACTCTTCACTATCTTATCAATATAGTTTCTTACTTACCTAAGGCATATTCTCACTTATAACTATAGAAACATAAGTTTATGATTTTTGTGCTTAATGTCTATGTATTGTATTTTCCCATTAACCCAAACTTCTTCAAGGCTGCAGATCAAACCCTCCTGTGTCTGTGGAAGTTTCCATTTTTCCCTCAATTAAATGAGCAAAAAGCCGCCAAGTCCAGCAGGCAGCAGAGCTGGGGGTCCCAGGACATTCAGGCACACAGGGGGAGGCACCACTTGATTGTCAGAGGGGATGCGTTGAGATCACAGAAAACCCGATGCACCTCGGGGTCCCCACAAAAGGCTAAAGAAGCTGCACAGAAGAATGACTCTTCCTTTTCCTCCCCCAGATCTCCCCAACCAGCTGAAAATTATGCTACTCCAAGCTCCTGGTCTCCACCCCCAAGCCAGATACACATAAGTTAGACATAACAAGACAGGCATTCATTTTTGCAGCAAATTTCTGCTCTACATGTGAATTTTTACAGAAAATACTCTTTGCTTTGCTTTATACATCCTCTCTCAAAAATTATGCTGATACCTGGTGTTCATATGAAAATGGGTAAGAACAGAGTTATATTGTTAATTTTTCCCCTTGCAACTTTTTTTTAAAATAAATCTTTCGTAATTCTAACTGGGTTCTAGCAAGGCTTAGTGTACATCTGAATATCATTTTGTAAATCAAGTTAATACTATTAATTTTGTTAAACAGCTCTATCTGGGCAATTAGGTGGAAACTGGTGACCTGTTTGTGCTAGCACTCCAAGATGGAGCCAAATTATGTCAGGAAAAATACATTAAAGAAAGAAAAAGGAAGTAAGTGTGATAAGAAAAAAATTTTTTGGGGGAAGCAGATTAAAGATTAAGAGTGAAAAGAATGCAAGTAAAAGAAATACATACACAAAAGTTAGAAAGAATGCAAATTAGTGAAATCAAACTGTGACAAGATAAACTTGAATTAGAATAAAAAAAATTATCAAGATTTAAGGCTAATAGATTAGAAAGATTAGAAATCCACAGTTTGCACTTTCCCAGTTTTCTTTTTTATAGAAATAGAGCCATAGAAAGCTATGGAACCCAAAAACCAACACTTCTTATATCTTGTAAGGAACACAAGGAATATTCACAAGTACACAAGGGCTGTGATAGCTCACTTCCTTTTAACTTCTCGTTTCTACAGAATTTATGTGAAGTTGCAGAAAAACTCTCACATTTTACATTCGGTGTGCCATGGTTAACACAACTTCACAAGTAAAAGAATCTGGGGAATCAGTGTGGCAATGGCTCCATTAATCTATCAAATTTCTATGTTCTTGTATTAGTAAAATGCATTGGAAAACACCTTCAGCAACATTTTAATGAATCCCTGACTGCCTGGGAGGTGTAACAAACAAAATGCAGGACTCAGTAGAACTCTGCATCCTTTCTTGGCAATATTGAATTCTTCCTGCAATGCAGCTATGGGGTATTTGCAGCATCTTTTAAAAGTAACATGCCTTAGTATTTAAATTTGTGAAAAAGAAACAAAGTATTTGTCTGCTTTTTAAATATAATCCATAGTAATTGAAGGCTCATTTTCTTTAAAATAAAATTCTGTGTATATATGTGGTATGGAGAATTAACATACTGATCAGATAAACCCTCACCTAAATTCTATATTAAAAAACATGCAAAAGTTAAAAGATCAATTAATAATTATTCAAATATTTGTTTAGTTTGACCATAGATATAAAAGTATCAGAATAAAATGTTTATACATATTACTTTAAGAACTGGTGCCAAAAGGAAATGTCTCAACAAAAAAAAGATTCCTATTAAAAGTTATTATTTGTAACCCAACAACAAACAGGTACTGTAAATACCTTTACAATCATGCTTTTTATGCAGATCAATATAAATAACAGTTTAACCAAAATTCTCTGACACTCAACCTTCATATCTGTGTTGACAAGATTCTCCAATGGTTTGTTACCATACAAAAGGGTGGGACAAATTACTTATTTATATATACAAAACATGCTTATAAAGGCCAGCTGCAGGTATTTTTTGGAAAGTGCATTTTAATAAGGTCCTATTCAGTGAGGGAACAAATGGGGAAAAAGTAGTTTGCACTACAGACTTTAGTGCAGGAGCTTTCTCTTTTTCTAACAACGAAATCAATCATTTGTCCAGACTGTGGGGAGTCAGAGTTAGTTACTGAAAAGAGCTCCATATATAAACAAGTCAATAACTCATTGTGTGTTATTGTTGGACTGAAGAAGTCTGCTTTCAAAAAGCTGCCCCTGCTTCTCTGAGAATGAATGTCACTGTATTCAGAGAGGGAGAGAGGGGTCTTTTGTTTCTAGCTATTGCTAGCTGCCATTTATGTATGGGAAAAGGGATGTGGCTGCTGGTTGTCCCAGGAAAGCCACAGCATCACCTCCAGCAGCCCTGTCCCGCACTCTGCTTTTGTAGCTGGACTTCTGGCAGGGAATTCATATGTCTCACCGAGCTCCTGAGACCTCCGGGAGGGAATATTTGTGGATATTGTTGGCGTTTTACAGAGACAAAGTGGCCAAAGGCTGGAGGAAATAACATCCTCGAGGGCTTTGTTTTATCTGTGACAGTGTAAGGAACATAATTAAACTCCAAATATAATTAACTCTCTCTCTCTCTCTCTATATATATATATAAAATAACCCTCTCTATATATAATTAAATATAATTAGCCCTAAGGTTCTCTGAGTAAATACCTCAGGAAATCAGTCTAGGAACTCAAGAGCACATAAGTGAGCTTTCACATGTCTTTGTACTATTTAATGCTTTTTCTTTAAAAGGGAATAAACCCACAGTTGCTGAATCATCTCAATTCAGAGTTGGCGGAAAAAATTTAAATGTTATTTTTGTTCAGCTAGCTAAGCTTAGGGTGAGAACCCTTATCCTCCAGCCCAATCAGTTAAAATAATTTCTGAGCTTTGAGATTTAACAATAAAAATTGGAGGTCCTGCAAACAATATTATCATTCCACAAGGGAGCTCAGGGGAGTTACATTCATATCTGATAGGCTATTCAGTGTTTTAAAGAACATTCATAGACTAGGTTGAACTCTTCTTAAAAACTGCAAGCTTCACTAATTTTAAAGTAATTCCATCTCCATTTAAAAACAAGACTCAATGTATTCTTTACACTGACATAGAAATCAAAATTTCTGTTGAGCCTGATAAAACTGGGGAACAAAGCCATGATCTTTGCATCACCCTGTGGAATTAGCACAGGTTCACACAGGAAATAAGCTTCATCCTTTTTCAAAATATTTACAACACTTCCTTAGACTACAGAGCATTTCTTCAGTAAGAAAGAAATGTAGAAGAAACAGCAGCATTTTCCCACCAAAACCTTGTGATGAACATTCAATATATTTTAGAAGGCAGATCAATAGGGAAAACCCAACAGGAAAAGCTCATCAATAGAGTTCCAGAGTGTAAAATCATGGTTGCACTGTAAAATCCCAGCTATTACACAGGTTTGCAGCTTGCAGCTGATCAGCTCTGTTGAGATCACTGCACTTATTCTGGATTTTGGGAGTTCACTGCTCTCCAGTTATGTCTCTCTTGCCTTGTAGCCTCTGTGGGACTACAGATTCAGGTGGAGTACACTGTAAAGCTCACTTGTGGTTTGAAAATTGTAATTTTTAGTAGATTATATCATCAGAATCAGCTATATTTCTAGTGTTCCTTTTGTCTCTTAAAGGGTATTGAAATTCTAAACATAAGGGAAAGCAGGTGACCTCCTGGGTGAAAATAATCCCTGCAGAACTCAGAGAAGATAGAGGAGGTGAATCTTGTAAAAGTAGCAGCTATTGAAATTGAGGATGAACTTAAAAGCTTTGCTAAAACCCAGACTCATTGCAGTTCTTCTGAGCAAAATCACAGAGACTGGACTTACATCTTAGCAATGTTCTGAGAAAAACCTCTCTGCACAGGAGGGCTGACAATTAAACATCGGCTCAGGACTCAGAAACTCAGCCAGGGACTGAGTTTGGGCTCTGAGCTGAGAGCTCACCTGCAGAAGTGAGAGGCAAGGAATAAAACAACCTTTCAGCAAGTCCAGCTATGCCTTTTCCCCTTCAATTTTATTTATTTCGTGGATATTGAGATGCTGCTGAGATCATGGACACTCTGCAGCCCAAGACACTTAAACAGGAGAAGTCTTGACCCTACACTAAATGGAAATCAAGTGAATATGACAAAACAAACCCATCACAACTGAGCTTACAGAGTGAAGGAGCTTTTTGAGGGCAAACATTTAATCTCAAATAAATCACACTTCAGAAAGAATTCCTGTACTAAAAAAGTACTTTTTTCACAGCTATGGAGGCTGACTGACTACAATATAACTCTGTATTTATGTCCCAGAAGGTTTTCAAGCATACCAGTTTGGCAAAAAAAAAAGACTATTGCAAACTGGAAGGAAATATAGAAGCTGGCTGAATTAAAAAGGAATTAGTAAATGCATACTTACTTTGATATTCCTGCAGTCATGCAAAGGCTATCTGAATTTGTAAGTTTGACAAAAAATAATTAATGAATAACAACTTATTGCAAATTTTTACATATTACTTTAAGAACTGGTACCAAAAGGAAATGTCTCAATAAAAAATCATGCCTATTAATTTTTAAAAGTCATTATTTGTTTCACAAGGAAATATCTTGCACAATTAAGTGAAATAACTGTATTTAATGAAGTGGCCAAGCAATACTAGAAAAATATATAAACTCCATAATATGAGATACATGGATATTTAGGGAACAGACATACATAGATATTTATAGACACAAATACTTAGGGAAAAAAAACCAAGCTTGGGGCAGAATTTTAAAAATATATTTACTTTGAATGAGAAAGATACTAATTGTCATTAAAAACATTTCAGATAAAAAACCTGCCTGATGTGAATAGTTTCCTTTCTGAAAATGAAAGGAAAGTGATAAAACATCTCAGTTACACAAATATTCTAAGTGCTGCTTCTTAATACTATCAATTCTCATCACAGACAAAAACTCAGATTAGAATTCCCCTATGAACAACCTGGGACTATTTATTTCCCTATGACAAGAAAAAAAATGCAAAGAAGGTAAAGAAAATGCTAAAAATTGGATATTAGGCAGAGAGAATCTAATTGTTCAAGCACATAGCAATTAGTAATGAATCAGTTTCCCTTCTCTCTCCTGTTACACCAAGAAAAGGGACACTAATAAATATTACTTGCCCCAGCTGCTTTACTTGCCTTATTAAAATGCCAACTTATTAATTAACTGCTTAGGACAAGATCCACCTCTAACATATTTGTACTGCAGAGAATTATTTACAAAGGAAGAAAGCACAGCCAGGTAGTGAAATAATAACTAAATGATGGCGATAAACAAAGGCTGGGTGGTGAAACTCAATACCTGGTCCTCTTTTATTTCTTGTAAGCAATTAGCAAATTGATGTTGTTGAGTTTCAGCCTCCCCTGCTCCTCTGTTTCCATGATTCTTTATATTCCAGGAGGAAGACACCAAATACCAAATAGAGTTCCCTCTGAAATTACAGCTCTCCAAAAGGCACTTTTTAAAAGCTGGTGGTTTGGTTTTNGCTGGGGTTGCTCCGCGCTCACCGCCTCCGGGAACGGGACATGGGCGAAAGCTCCAGGAGGTGGGGGGGGTGTGGGGGCGGGGGGGGGGGGGGGGGGGGGGGGGCTCAGTATTGTAGTAACCTACAATACACTACAAACTTCGGTGATGATTTCAGATTGACCAGGATAATTATCAAGATTTGATATGACCGTTGAACGTTACTGAAATGGAATTACCTTCTCTGCAAAAGAAGTGTTTGCCTCAATAAAGGGATTGGTATTTCCCCCTTAAAGACTTTCTCAGGTAAATCAAACACCAAAGGCAGTGAATGATAATCATGCAAAGGATGGAAATCGATTTTGTTAAAGCAAGAAGTCTTGAGTCAAATCAGAGATAATTTCTCTGATTGGCCAAACACTTTTAGCTTCCTGTGCATGAGAATATCTTTTATAAATACAAATATTTTCACTTGAGTGATTCAAACCCAGATAATGCTTCAGAAAATTATGTTGGTGGTGAGGGAAAAAAACAAAAAATCAGTGGGCTTAATTTCTGTATTTCCCACAAGTAATCTACTTCTTTAAAGTAGAAATTTCTTATTAGAAAACTAAAATAATAATGTTGGGGTTTTTTCCTTGTCCTGGGTCAACTTGTTGACTTGACACATTTTATTTTTCCGTAACTACAAAATTATTTATTCAGAACACGGATAAGAGAAACCCAAACCTTGCAGCTCAGCATGCAGCACCCTCACCTGCAGCCACAGGAGGGAATCCCTGCTGCAGCACTCAGAGCTTCACAGCTGCCTAGGTGCTCCATGGGGGTAATTACCTGCTACAATGGGGTCTGATCCAGAGCTCATTGCACTCATTCCACCCCAGTGGTCTCTGGGGCTGCCCCAGGTGCCTCCATAAATGCTGAAACTGCTCCTAATTTGGTGCCTTCCCCATCCCATCAGCACAGTCACACAATTCCTTAAGCACAGATAATATCTCAATTAAGAGCAACATTAAAACTCCTTTTCCCTGCTCCCTTTAATGTAGTAAGATCCAAATGATTAGCTTGTCCTCATTTGAATATGCATTAAACTTTGTCTTCTGGTGTAACTTCTTTCAGCATCCACAAATAAACACTTCAAAGCAACCTAGGTTACTGTGATTATCAGCCTTTTGTTATTATATTTGTTTAAAACAAAACAATTCCCTTTATTCTTCTCTTTTTTATTATTAGGGTATATTCTCTTCTGCATTAGGTACAATTTCTACTTCAGATATTATGTGATCAAATAATCAATAAATAATGTCTCTTTTCTATTCAGTTTCCTCACATTACACAGAAATATATTTTAAATAGTATTGTGGTATTTTAAATAATATTGCTTAAATTTGTTTAAAATTATTTAAATAATGTTGTTTAAATAATATTGTAGTATTGCTGTACCCCAATCCATTATTTTCACAAGTAGCTCTGTGAAATTTTGCTAATAAAAATTACCTGGGATGGCCATTAATGCCTGACATTTCCAGCCAGTATTACTTAAAAACCAAGAAATAACCTCAGGTAAATATGGAAAAACCCCATTGCAAGAAGGAAAATTGACTGTGGGGTTAGATAAACAGGTAAAGAAAAAGTGTTTGCTTTTACTTTTGTCAATATTCCCTTTTGTTTACAAAACTGTATGAATTTAATCTAAAAAATCCTTCCGGTTTCTATCATATTTGCCTGCACAATAATAAAAGTAATCTTGATGAATAAAATCTGGATGACTAAAAGCAAAAATGGATGCAGCTGTTAATATGGGAAGCCACAGCCTGATTTTATGTCTGAATGAGAAGAAGAAGATAATAACCATTAAACATTTAATGTTTCTAGTAATCCATGAATGTTTGTACACAGTTTTGAGATGACGGATTCTATTAAAATTCATTATACCAACACCAGAATTTAAAAAAAAAAAAAAAAAAAAAAAAAAAAACAACCACAACACAACCTTTTTCTTAGCTATTAGCTCTTTTTATTTTGCCAGTGCTGGGCTGACCCAGTCTGTGAAGCTGCAAGTTGGCAGCTGTGATTGCAGTACAGATTTCACACAGTGTAATTACTGCAGTGACACCAGGACTGAGAGGTACAAAGAAAAAAAGAGGCCCTACAGGTTATTAGCACTAAACACTGGGAGAAATCAAACGGAGAGTCAATGCGTAATTTCGAGGCCTATCAAGCCTCATCAGGAACAGCAGGGAGGAAAGTGCTTCACTTCATCATCTCACTCTCTGACTTTTGTTGAAAATTACAGTAATTAAAAAAGAGCTAAGTACCTCTCAGGCAAGGGGTCTTTTCTTTACCCATCACCTTTTAGTTGGCTGCTGATTTTGTGTGACCTTTTTCTTGGCTCTGTCTATCGCAGTCAACACAGATCTTTGTTGAATAGCTCTCTAAACCTAATTACTATCTGCTGGGTGATTCAGTATTGATCAGAAAAGGTGGCACAGCAAAATAAGAGTACCAGCACTGTGGCCCCAGCAATCGAAAAGTAATTCTAGCCCCATAGAAACGTCCCTTCCATCCCACTTATTAGAAGCAGCTGTGATGTTGCCAAATCGATACACAACATTGAATTGCTTCTTTGACTAAAAAGCTCTTTTTTTTCCCCCAGAACTCGGGCACAATCAGTGGCCTCTAACTTCAAAGGACTGTGCCCTAATGCTGGATTTGAGTGAATAAATTCCCCGTTGGCAAATATTTCTCAGATCTGAGGGTTAAGATTAAAAATCCCTATTTTTATGTAGGCATTGTATATTCCCCTCTCTGCAGCATTAAATATTGCTCCCAGTTTTTTGTAAGATTGAAACCACAAAATTTCTAACCAATCTATCTCTAAATCAAAATGATTAGTTATTTATAGTCTAAAAGCAAAAAATTGATAAATTGTATTTAAATACTTTGCAAGACAAAGCCTTGCTGAAATTCCAAACCAAATTTTTAGAAATAATCATGCAAATATCAATTAGAAGGTTCTTATCAATCATAACCTAACTTTTGGAGTTACATTTGGCTCTGATGAAAACCGAACTCCATTTGAGTACAGATTCCATAACTAATATTCAGTGAGACTATATGTTTTTAATGTCCTGCACAATTTCCAAATGTGTATTTTCTGGATGATGAAAGTACAAATATTTTACATAATGTCAAAGTTCAAATATACTCCAAAACTTCAAATCAAGCCTGTTAATAAAGCCTCATTAATGATGAGTAAGAAGCTATGCACTAGGAAATAAATGATAGTTATATATGTGCAACACCCTGCCATAATGTAGATGGTTCTATGCAGAGAGAAATTAATCCTTGTGTAGAGGCAGCACTTGTAGTGTGAATTTCTTCACAAGAAGTTTTCCATGGAACAGACTTTACTTGGCTTTCAGGTGCTGTCTGGGTGTTCAGAAAAATATTTATTCATCCCAGTGCTGTTTTCTAGATAGAAATACATGAGCATACGACTTCATTTAATGAATTAATGAATTCATTTAATAACAGGCCTTTTAGTGAATTTATCAGAACATAGCTATTTTCACCTGCATGTAATACATAAAAAAACCTTACTGAATAAATAATTGCATGAAATAGAAAAAACATTTTCAGTTCTGAATATTGTCATGACTGCACTTGAACACAGAGATATGCCAAGAGAGAGAATTCATATCTGAACTTCAAAGATTAAACAAATTTGTTTATGATTTAGGTCATCTTTCCACTGACGTTGCATTTTACCTCAGCCTGTCTCTCATATTCCTAATGCTCTGTCCGAAGTGGTTCCTGCTCCCTCCATTCCACCTCTCCTTAATCCCCAACCCTTTTGTGCTCCATCTGGATTACACCAGACTTTTCTGTCCAATTACACAATACAAGGAGAAGAAGACATCCTTTTAATTTTTCAATTTAAAAAAATCAGATATGAATAAAAAATAAGGAGGTAGAGAGCACCAACAGAGCAGATAAATGTGAGAAACGGTTTGACAAGGAGTTGTGGCTGGAAGAGAAGCAGTGAGATTGGTGTTCCCTAAGTTATCTCCGAAGGAAAACTGCAGCTTTGAATTGAGGACTTGGCCAAGTTAAAAAACAGAGGAGCAAATGTGTAGTGGGGATGGTTTGCACCTCGTCAGTACAGAAAAAAAACTCCACTTTGTCCTGATGCCTTGTGAGGGCTGGCCTAGAGCAGAGGCTGGACAGAGTTAAAGAAGAAAGCAGGGATTTATTAAAAGGATCTCCTCCATGGATTCACCTTGGGCAGCACAAGAGCCCAGCCAGGACTGCACCCAAGATGAACCAAAATGGTCCCAAAATGCACGAGCGGTCACAGGGTCTCTCACTTTGATCAGTTCTGCTCCATTTACAGATTGGAGTTCATTGTCCCATTACAGCTTCAGCCCATGCAGTCCCATCCTTCTTGTTTTTCTCTCTTCAGCCCACATTGTTTGTGCTCTTGGGCCTGAGATTTGGATCATTTGTCCTTGGTCCCCAGCTGGAGAAGGAATTGTTTTGTCTCCCTGCTCTATGCAGAGAGCTCACCATCCGCTAATGTGAAGACCCCCACACTAAAGCAGTACAGAATCTGAAAAATATAAAAGCCAAAACCTGAGGCATCAGTCCCAGAAATTTTATCCAAACCGCCATTGGAACACCCGTGTTTGGATGTCTCCAAGGACAGACCTCCACAACCTCAACCCTCCTAATGACAAAGTGCTTTGTGAGGTTCAGATGACCCCTCCTGGGTCTCCTTTTGTGCCCATTGCCTCTTCTCTTATCCCTGGGTACCCCTAAAAAGAGCATGACTGTCCTCTGAATCCCCTTGCTGTTCTACATTAATAAGCTGTCCCTGTGCCTCCTCTTCCCTGGGGTGACCAATTCCAGTTTCCTCACCTTTCCTTGTCTCTAAATTTAAATTTTAGAGGTGCAAGTGTGCTATGGAGCTGCCTTCCTCATAACAGGCAATGTATGCAAAAAAATAAACTATTTTATTTGTCTGCATTTCAGCTAAATCCCTGATACCTCATGGATTTTGGACACACATAAGTAGTAATAACACTTTATTCTAATATGCCACATATTTTGCATGTTAATATCTGGGAGGAAAATAGCAGCCTACAGGAAAGCCATTAATCAGAAGCACTAAATGCCAAAGGTAAAAATTAATGAATTCACTAATGGCTTTTTCTTCTTTTATCCCTGCTGTTATCATTTAGCTGCTTTCAGTTATCTGCAGTTTCCTCTCTTTTCAGGAATATTTGCACAACCATGCTCAGTTCTAGCACTGAGAGCTTTCAATACTGAAATAGAAGCAGCAAACAAGCAATATTCCTGGGTGATTTGACTAGAAAAATAAAATTGCTGTCTGAGAGAGAAAACAAAGTCTGCAAGAAGCTGGAGATGAGTGTTATAAATGACCAGGTAGACCAGGTCTTCAAAACCTATGTGCAGTTGGTGTCTTGAGGAAGAGGGTTTGATCAATCACTCTTTGCTTTTGCCAGATAAGAGAAATTCTACAGCAACTGCTATAAAAATCTGTTTATTTTATAATTTTATTCAAGAGAGGAATTGTCTTCAAACTGTGCATGTGTGTGCAGATAGAGGTTTGTTTCATTTTATTTCAGTCCAGTTTCGTGCCATTCAAAAATAGGAAAACCATGAAGTGATAAAACCTGCTTTGTTTTCATTTTAACACATGAAATAAGTATCTTCTGAAAATAACTTCAAAATCTCAGCTCTAATTAACTTACTTGGAGTTAGTTCTGTACTGTCTCAAAGCTCTGAACATGGACACGCCTTTAATTTAATGATGAGGAAGCACAAAATAGCTTCCAAAGAGCAATACAGAACAGCTTTTTGGATGCCCATTTTGTTGGTAAATCAGGACCAATGTATTGGTTAACTTCTTTCTTAACTTCTTGGCTGTCTTTTAAAAATTTAAAGAGATCTATCCTTGTCTTCTTAAAGAGGTTTAAAGAGGTTTATGCCTCTTTAGAGAGGCATATTCCAACTTTTCTGACTTGTATTTGCATATTTGGATTCGTGTGCATATGAACTAATGAAAGTCCTTCCTCAGCATAATTCACAATATGCAGGTCACCATCCAGGACCAAATTAGGCTTTTTCTCTCTGAGAAATGTCCTTTTTGCCCTCTTTGAACTATATAAAAACACGAGACAGCAAAAGCAGTTAAGACTCAAAAGAGCCTGAAGTAACTGAGGTGACTTGAGGATTTAAAGCAAATGTTCAAGGTAGTTCTGTTGTAAATTCTGTGCTGAGGAGAGAAAAGTCAAAAAAAACTTGATTTCAACTTTTTGAGAAGCATCATGTTAAAAATGGAACCAGAAAGAGAATGAATTATGGTACTAATAACAGATTTCAATGTCTTTAAAGACAATCAATGTCTTTAAAGACATTGATCTCTAATATTTGTCTGGTTATGAAGAGCTTTGACTTCTGAAACTGCCCTAAAGGTGGAAGTGTTCAGACACAATACAAGAGAGAACAGCTGAGTTTTACTTTTATGAGCTCTAAGAGCATGCAGAATTTCTCACTGTTAAGAACATTTTTATATTAGTTTAATTTTAGCTGTAAGTCAGTGCTAAAACCTCTTTTCACACTAAAACTTGTAGAGGTGGCCATATGTAAAGAAAATAATGACATATTCAACAGCCAGGATAAGAAAGAGATGATCATTGGAAGCCTTACTTATGATTAGGTCCTTCAAAGTAATTAAATGCATTGCTAAATGCTATCAGATGAAATGAGATGTTCTTCAGGTACTGACTGTACTGTCATGGACCTCTGACAAATATTTATTTATTCCAGCCCTAGTCATTAATTCCTAATTCCCCTACTTTTCTGGGAAGCTGAATGGTTTCTGTTGAGAATGAAATTATATGAATTAGCTCTAGCTCAGATATTCTGGATTTTCTGAGGCGACTGTGACTTACTGGCTTCTCCCATCTCAGTGTTTGATTAAGTGTCCAATCCCTGGCCTTGTTGAGCCACTGTTATCATCTGAGCCTTATTTTTCTTTCTCTCTCCTGTTTATTAAATGTTTAGTGCCACTCAGTTTTTGCTTTTTTGTTCTTGTCTATTCCAATTTTGTCTCTAATAGTTTCTGTCATCATTTCCTTTGCTTATTCTAGGCTCCTTAATCCTTTAACTCTCTTCTCCTTTTTTTCTACTACCAAATTATCATATCTACAGCTTACATGGCTTTTCTTGCTACAGTAAGAAATTAAGCAAATCTTTATGCCAAAAATTAGTATTCAGAAGCTGGTAAGTATTTTGCCTGTATTTTAAAAAAATTATTATGATGGCCTTTATAATATGTCAAAGTTAAATACTATGTCTATAACCATGTCAGGCAGGGACTGACAAAAATTTTAAGAACTGTCTTGTGCCATGAATAGTCTTTATTTGAAGATCCAAAAGGCCTTCCACGTGACACTGACTGGATCATTGGCTGGAAAAGTTTGTTTCACTGTCTGAGACACCAGATCCCTCCTGGCTGTGATGTGGTGTGTTTACCTTCATTTATATACAAACATCAGAGCAGTGCTACTGCAATTTTTCCTGCAGAGGAAATTAATTATTTGCAAGTGATAAAAGAGAGAAAAGAGAGAGAGTTCTGAAGGTTCACCCAGATTGTAANTACTGGCTGCAGTACCTGGATCACAAACTACAGGCCACTCTGCTGCTGCTGGGAGTAACTTAGTATCACTTAGTTAATGGATCAAATACAGCCAAAAGTGGTTTTCAGAAGGAGGAAAACACACTTCTTAAAGTCCACCTACTCTTGGTGGCCATTAAACCATTACACATAGACTTTGCCAGGATTAGAAAAGAATAAAAAGAAAAATAACAATACAAGTCATTGAGCTCCGTGAGGGCCTGGGTAGGCAGAGCCTTGCATCTCATGTTTGATTACCAGGGACAGTTTAAGAGTTTTCCAGACACCATAAGTGGAAATCTTCACTGAGGATACTGAACAAAAGTAATTTTAAACCCAATTTATACTTAGAAACTCAGATGAGATTGCTGGGGGCAAGGGTTCTTGGGCAGGCTAGTGAGAGGATAACCTAAACCAGCCCAATCTTAAGCTTAGCTCTCAGAACTGAGATTCAGCAATAGTTCTACTGTTGGCAGGCACTTGCATCTTCACTGCTCCATTCAACCGGGTTATTTACCTAATTGTCTGAAATCCTGTTATTTATGTAAATTTCTCTGCAGGGTTCAGAATTTCTCTTATAAAAAGTTTTACCCAGCTCAGTCCAGCCTGAGGTCCAACCCAGAACATCTTTTTTTTTTGAGTCATATTTGGAATGCTGGAAATGAAAAGGTCTATCTAGGAGTATCTAAGAGAATGCTGTATTTTGCCTGTGAAAAATATACATGTGCTTCATATTCTATTCAAAGACAAAACTTTGCCCATGATAAAACCATACCTTCATTGTCACTAAATATAAAATCAAAATTATGCTCTGATCTGTTTTTCAAGGTGGCACTAGGAGAGAAACAAAGAAAGAATATTGAGAGCTTTGAAACTGGAAAGAATTGTAGCTGTCTCCACAATTACAGAGTACCTGGTTATTATGTTAACTGCCAGCATTTATTACCTTCTCTCCCATTTGTTTCAGTGATGGAATGGGTACTAAATAACACCTAAGGTCTTTTGGGATGTCTATTTTTTAGCCACTTAAAAAAGAACAAAAAAAAAAACAAAAAAAAAACAAACAAACAAACAAAAAAAAAACCAACCACAAAACATTAAACAAAAACCCACCAAAGACAAACAAAAAACAACCCCAAAACTTGAAGTGAGCATGAAAGTAATGATGCATTTTCATTATTCAAGATGCCAACAGAGAAATCAGTTTATCTTTTAGGCTAAACTAGGAGTGAGGGACTGAAGAAGTGGCATTAACTCACAGAAAGGAGAGGATTTTATTGCCCATGAGTTAGACAAAGTGTCCCACATTACAGAAGCAAATACTGGCTTCTAAGTTAATTCTTGTGCATTTATTTCTATATATTTTTATTTCATTTCACCCAGTGAAAGGTATTGGCTTTCTTTCCAAACCTGGCCTCACACCCTCACATATATACAGTTGTGCTCTTTTCATTTCTGCTTTCACCAGTGTGGTTGCCCTGACAAATGGAAAATTCTGCCAAAGGCCATACCTGTTTGAACAACACACCTTTGCTGTTTGGGAGCTTTTTTTTTTTTTCCTCTCTCCTTCACACCCTATCTAAAACCACATTTATTTAATGAAACATTTTTGCTTTAGTCTCTTCAGAAAAGATGCACAACATCACAGGCCCTCAGTTTCAGTTTTCCTCTCTTTCTTCTAATGCTTTTGCACTCTTTCAAGTCAATCATCCTTTTACTTCATATTTTATGCTTGCATGCTGTTCAGACAATTGACAATACACCTGAGCTTTCATGTCTAAGGCACTTACTTCATACCAATGTAATGACAATAATTTCTATCAGGTTTTTCTGTTTTTCCTGCTGCATTCTGCACAAAATGTGTTTTATATGGCACCTTGTCCAAGAGTTTCTAACCACAGAATCATTTAGATCATTGAGTTTAGTAATTAACCCATCACTGGCGAGCCCACCACCAAATCATGTCCCCAAATGCCACTACTATACATCATTAAAACACCCCCAGGATGGTGACTCAGCTGCTTCCCTGGGCAGCCTTTTCCAGAGTTTGGCAATCCTTAAATCATGGGAGATTGCAAAGATGATCTGCATCAGCTTTAACAAAAAAGGCAATCAAAAGAAATGCTGTTCTTTTCAGCTTCTTAGCATTGTGTTTCCATTATTATCCTGTATAATCCCAGGAGTTTGGGATATTTGGGGAGTTTCTGGGGTGTGTCACATGAAGCTTTGGTTCCCAGCTATCAGCCATTTGAATTCTTACACACCTGGCTCAGCCACAGAGGGCAATGCCCAGCACAGGGCTCTGGGCATGGGCTGCAGCCAAAATCCAGTCAGAATTCCAGTAAGAATTCCCTGGAATGGGCCTGTCCTGTAGCAGCTGCCAGGCACGGAGGGAGAGCAGAGGAACCACCTCCCATTAATCCCTTTGTGGGACAGCAGCTCCTACATGAGGAGCAGCATTGGAACCCTGGATGCTGAGAATTTTAAACTTTCTGTACAGAAAAATATGGACTTTTAAGAGAACACTATATTTAACTTGAGGCTGTAGAAAAAGCTTCTAAAATTGAATTATAAAACTGAGATTCTAAGTGTGTAGTTTGATTAGACATGTGTAATATCATGTAGTAAAAAAGAGTTTAAAGTTTTAGAATATAGTAACATGTATAAAACTAAGATAGAAGTTTTAAAGGAGTAGCTAGTCTTTTTTTCCCACACATTCTTCTTTATGGGTTTGGGTGGTATTTTGTTTTCCTTTGGCTAATCACCACCTCCTTCATTTCTGAGGCTGAAATTTCCAACCAGTTTTGAACTGATCTTCCCAAACTGAAGTTACAGGTCTGTAGTTTACAAGTTTTTTTATTTACTCTTTTTTTTTTTTTTCCTGAAAATATTTTAATTCTTCCATTATAGAGAACCTAAAACTGGCATCATCCATTCTCTCCTGGTATTCCTCACGCTCATACTCTTTGCAATGATTATCTGAAATGCCAATTTCTTTTAATTTCAGACCCTGTCCTCTCCTTTCTTGAGATACAGGGCACTGGAAAATGTTGCTCCAGTCTACAATCCCCCTTACCTGACTAATTGCCAGCCTTATTATTTAATATTCATTCTCCTCCCTCTGTTGCTTGATTTTGGTCATTAAATTCTTCTTCAAAATCTTGTACTCACACATTTTGAATTTCCCAGCTAAAACTACCAAGTCCTTTCAGACTGTCTGGAAGGTGAAATCCATTCTTATATTTCTAGACCAGATGTGAGGCTCCTTAAGCCATTCTGCTGTTCCCCCACAGTGCATTTTTCTCTATCTTTTCTCTAATGCAGAAGGAAATATTAGGAGTCTTGGGTAATCTTTATTTAGTCATATCCATTAATACCAACTTGTTACATTTAGTGTATTTTACATATATTTGGTGTATTTAATACATAATATTTATATATATTATACCTGTATATGATGTTGTATTTATTATATAAGTATTGATATTAATTAACACTTCCAACTGTGATCTGCTCCAAAGATCCTGTTTTCCCATTTTCAGGATACTTTCCTTCTCCCCTTTCTTTCTTGCTCTTCTCCACTACACCAAAACGAAAAGTGAAGTTGGCATGCCTGACATCCTCTGCTCTATCAATGTAATAATTAAAGGAAGGCCAAGGAAGAGGATAAAGAATTGAGACAAAAATAACTTGTGATGTGCCTATAGCAAAGAAGAATTCTTCATAACTGAAGAATTACTAACACAATTCAGAATTGCAATTCAGAATGCCAAAATCATGAAGTGACAAAGGACCAGAAAGGAGTCTGACCATTTCAGTGTCCTCTGGTCTCTAATGCACTGAAAGAGATAATTTATTTTAAAAATTTGATATTACTATTCTGAAAGCAAAACATTCAAAGCTAAGATGGTTAAAACCAACAACAAACTTACAAATCATGCAAAATCTTGAACACAAGAATAAAAGTGGTTTTGTTTTTTTTTTTCTACCAGGCAGACAGTTTAGCTAAATCTAGGTACCAGCAGCCTTTCCCTTGAAGATTAGTAAGTCATTAATCAAATACATTAAAGGAATAACTTCACATAATAGAGTCAGAACAGAACTGCATATTTTTTACGTGAGGAGAATGATTATTAAATAGTAAGGCTGGCAATTAGTCAAGTAAGGGTGATTGTAGACTGGAGCAACATTTTC
>WBNO01031702.1:0-13060 GCA_013400575.1 Peucedramus taeniatus | reverse complement strand
TCATTTGTACCAGCTACTATCCAAAACCTATATATTGGAGATGTCAAACTGACCCACTGAGATGGAAGACTTGTTGGAGTTTTTATGTAGAGCCCTGCTGTGAGCAGAATTACTTATTTTATATTGAATTATATTTTCAGTGGCAATCTTAGGGATGGTTGAAAGCTTCTATTAAGGCTGTTGTTTTCCTATCTCTGTATACAATTTTAAAGCTCCTATGAATGGAAAAACAATGATTTTTTTATGCCTCACTCTGATCTTTCCCACATTTGACAAACGTTTCTTTATTTATCTGCAATTTCAAACATTTCCATTTACATTTCCAGCAGATTCTATATTAATAATGTTGTAATTTGTTTAGGTGGTACATGTAAGACTTCTTTTTTTTTTCATTTTATATTGAAAAATTAGTCAGTTATTGTGATATTGTGTCCAGTGGTCCATATAGAGCTTCATTCCCCTTTATGTATGGTAGGTTTAATTTTCCTTCATATGTAAAATATTTAACACATAAAAATACTTATCAAATTATATTATAGGTTTCTTTCTGGTCTAAAATACTTTTCATTATATAATTCAGTAATCTAGTTTAGAAACCAATTAAAAATAAATATACTGAAGCTTGAAGAACAAACCATTTAAAGTTGACCCAAGCTATTTTTTAAAGTTTTTAATTTTTGGAAACCTTTATTGGAAAACATAGAACAGTTGTTTTGATTTCACAGACAGAAAAATTTTCTCTTAATTTTTTGTTAAATATGTACCTATAGGAAGATAGCAAGTAGGTCGGATAAGTGAGATGAGACTGTGGAAGTTTTCATCACACATATACATATCTATTTCAAAAATACAAGACTCTCTGCCTATCTTTTGATGTAAAGCTATTTTGTAAACCACACACATATCCATGAGGATAAAATATTAAAACAGTGGAAAGAAGCTGCATGCACTGCTCCAACAAGACACCCACTGTAGGTCAGAAGTGAAAAACACTCCTTGAAAGAGCTAACAAGGCAAGGAGGTGGGTACATATCAAATGGGTAGAGCTTGCTTTCGGTTACTTTTTATAGGACTAGATAGAAACTCAGCATTATGTTTTACTTCAGGAGCCTTCTTGTGTTCAAAATTCTTGACAGGCTTAATTTACTAGTTCCTGAAAAAAACATTTATAGCATAATCAATACAGACTGAAAAACTGTGTGGAAAATAGCATGAAATCAGATTCTTCCATGATTGCTTAATCAACTTTCTTCCACTGGCTGTAAATGTGACATTCTTCCACGTATATGTATATGTATATGTATATGTATATGTATATGTATATGTATATGTATATGTATGTATATATATATGAATGTGTATACAGAATTATTTAGTACTATTAATTTTAGTCCCAGCCACTACTAAATGAGACCAACAAAAAATCTGATCATTATTTTAATCTTTAAGTAAAACTTCAAGGGTTGAAATCAGTTTCTGAATGATCTTTAAATTAAGGATTCTATCTGGTTTTGTTTCAGGTGCATATAAGCTCTATAAGCAAAAAACTGCGTTGCTCAAGAACAAATGAGATTATTTTATTTTTAATGAAATGAACAAGCTATGAAAAAAAAAATATCCACTGTTACACAGCAACTGCCAGTTTGGAAAATTTCTTCAAATGCCAGTATATGCATATAAGGCATTTCTCATGGTAATAGCACTGTCTATGAAGATAGACCAGCTTAAAGGCATGCATGGGGGCTTAAAAACACATGGAGTGAAACTCTGACTTAAGCTCGGTCTCACAAACTTGGAGTCACTGTTTCAGTACAAGAGAAATTTCAGGCAGAAAACAGCCTATATGTGTATGCTTCCATATATATATATGCATGTAGTGTTTCAGAATTTATCCTGAGAGGCAAGGCTTAAAGTTAGGATAGAAAATCAGGGACTTTTACGTTATTTATTTAGAACCTATCTGCATTAAATAGGAAGAAGTTTAAAGAAAATCAAGACAGAGGTTTGTGTGTGTATGAAATAACCTTTCTGGTTTTGACTAATCTCAGAAGATAGTTATCAGTGCAGAGTCTATTAGGAAGCTCAGAATTAAAGTTTGTAGCTGGAGTTGCAGCACATTAAATATAATGATTTTATATAAGGATTATATATATATGTATATCCTTACATATAAGGATTATAAGTAAAACATTGAAATAGTTTCCTGTTAATGTTTCCACTACTCTCTTTACAAGTCCTTTCATTTTACTGTGTCACATTAAAGCTTATTTGATTACTTCTCAGGATCCAGTTCAGCCTTAGTCCCTTACATATCACAATATAATTATGCCTTGTAAAATACTAATTAAATAAAAGTGTGATTTGTCATCAAAATGTTGCCTTCCTGCTTTTTTGCTTCAAGGTAATACCAAAATAAGAGAAAGATCAGAAATACCTGGCAGTTTTTTTTCTAGATTTTGTTCTTGCATTGTTGTTTTAAATTAAGAGATTTTGTAATAAGGACAAAATCAAACCACTTCAAAGAAAACACCTTATTGCATAATTAGCTACATGGTAGAAGCAGCTGCTTTTAACTGCTCCTTAACACACTCAGAATTGTCCTACAATTTTACTTTTTTAGGCAGTAATAACTTGAGAACCATACATGTGAATGATGTAGATATTGATCTTGATCCTAAAAGATCTTGATCCTAAAAGAGAAAAGATAGGGAAAAATGAAAAATTTCCAGACTATAAAAAACTTAAAGAAGTCTTCTAGTACCAAAAGTGGCATGCAAGAAAGCTGTAAAGGGACATTTTGCAAGGGGAAAGGACAAGGGGAAATGGCTTCAAACTGAAATAAGGTAGGTTAGGATATTAGGAATAAATTCTTTAATCTGAGGCTGAAGTACTGGAATAGGCTGACCAGTGGGTGCCCCATCCCTGGAAGTGTTCAAGGCCAGGCTGGATGGGGTTTTGAACCCCCTGGTCTAGTGGAAGATGTCCCTCTCTTGGCAGAGGGGTTGGAATGAGATGATCTTCAAAGTCCCTTCCAACCGAAACCATTCTATGATACTACAATTCTATAAAGATTACAGAATTTTTCAATGCAGTTTATGTGGTGTGTGTATACATATACACATGTACACATATATATGCTATCTCAGTATAATTATAATAATCAACCAGACTGTGATGCCAGAAGAGTTTCTTTCTATTGCTCTTGGCTGGAGGGGCGGGGGACTGCTCAAGAAACATTCCTTCATAGCTAACAAACTGTGTGTGCTTAGGTTTAAGCATAAAATAGTAGTCTTCAAGTACTTATGTTTCTTGATGAATAAAAGATAAAGCAGAAAAGTTATCCTCTTGTTAGATGATTCTAAACACAATTCTGTGAGGGTATACCAAATGTTTAAGATGCCTTCCAAACCAAAGTATGCTATGATTCTATAAGTCTTTTGTTTAAATGCAATCCTTTGAGTTTTCTAAAGGGAATCAATCTGAAACTTGTGCTGGCAGAAATCTCAACAGAGTCTAGAGCTGTATTTTGAAACTAATATAATATCAGTCTCCCTGACAGTTGCTTCAGAATTCTTTGACCACCAACATTATTATTGTGTTGGTTACCTGACGGTACTGACCAGTCATAGATTAAAAATATTGACTCTCCAAAGCTGCAAAAGCAAAATTCATAACACATATCAATCAGACCATCAGTTAACAGTTTTGCTTTTTATTCTTTATTCAGCTCAGGCCGTTACCTTTGTGAGAATAACAGTGTTCACTTGTTCAAAACTTAATGCTTTTTTCACTTTGCTTTTTGAGGGGGCTGTGTGTGTGTGGTAAGTTCATCACTACAGTGAGCATTTTGTTTCAGCACAGGTGTAGTGGTTTTGGTTTGTTAGTTTGAGATTTCTCAGCTAATGCACTAATTAAATGTGGTGGGTTTAGCGCTGGCGAAATGCCAATGCACCCACTAAAATACAGGGTTTTTTTCTGCTGTGAGATAGAATTAGGAGGAAGGCAAAGCAGGCTCAAAACCTTAAAAGGGTATAAAGAAAGGTTTATTAAAAGTAACTAAAAGTAAGAAAATAAGAATTAGAATAAAACCTTTAGAAAATTTCTCCTCCCACTACAACTTTTTCTTTCCCAGTACTAATGTATAGAAACAATTCTGTCAGTTGATCACCTCTAGAATAGTCTTTTTTTCAGTTCACTAAGGGAGAGGAGTCCCTCTTGTCATTTTATGGAGACTTTTCCATAAGAGTTCTGTGGCTTTTAATGTCCATGACTAGCAGCCGCCTGGGTATCTGTGATCAGGAAGTCTCTCCCATCTTTCACAGCTTTCCCACAGCTGCATTTATGGCCTATGTCAACTTATGGGCTACTATTTTAAGGATAAGCTGTTTAAGAGTAAAGGTTCTCTTTATCTATCTCTGAGATCCTCTTCATCTCTGAGAACATAGATCTTCTTCTGTCCCTGGGGCAAAGGGTCTTCATCACTCTTCTCTTTCTTGCTGTTCAAACTTCTCATGGGATCACAGCTTGCTTTAGGATAGATGCCTTTGTTCACATCTACAATTTGAGTGCTTCATCTCTCTATACTTTCAGTCAGTTACAGGGAAAAAAGAGAGTCTGATGTATCAATTACATTCTTCTCCATAGCTTCACAAGAGGATTTTAGTCTAAACTTAAGGTTTCTCTTCATTCTCTTTCTATCTGGGACTTGACTCTTTTCTTTATTAACCTTGGTGTCTTTATGGCGGTCTTCTACATGTCTTCAGTTTGTCCTTTTCTCTCACCTGAGGGAGGACTGAAAGTATACATCTTATTTGTGTACTGAAAGAGTTAATATCTTGCTCAAGGCCTGCTGAGTGTCACGCAATCCTTGCCAGGTGGCAGCTGAAGCAGTCATGGTGATGGTTTTTTAGACCGTATTGGAGGGGTAGTGCCAGGATCTTAAGGGACCCCTAGAATGGCAGTAGCCACTCTGGCTGCATGGCTGGTCTCTGGCCTCTGCTCTGTTAAATTCCAGCTGCAGGGCTGTTTTCTGTGTGGGCTGCGGAGCCGCCTCTGGGTTTTTTCAGTGGCCGCACTGATGAGAGGGCCAGGATCTCAGCAGGCAATGGGCTCCCCTCCCCCTGCCTGGCAGCCGCTGCAGCCCGGCCCAGCTGGGACAGGGCCTGGTGGGCTCCCCCGAAAGGGGCCCGACCTTGTGGCAGAGCCTGCCTGGACTGGCCCAGCTGAGAAAGGAGGGCCAGGCTGGCCTGGTTACCTGTTCCCAGGCTGGAAAGAAAAGAGAGAATTCCCAAGGTTTGTTTGTTTTAAATGTGAATCTCACAGAGGCAGATCCAGTTTTTAATTGGCTATTAAAATGCCGATTCTCACAGCTAGCCACTAATTGGTTTTGCTAGGGACAAAGGAAGCTTTCAGCAGCTCCAATCAGGGAAAAAACCACTTCTGTGGGTAGATCCAATTGAAAACCAGCATATTAGGGCACTTACCTGGCTTTACATTTGAGAAAGTATAATATAGTACTTTGCTTTCAGGACAATTTAGAACTTGCATGGCTAAAAATAGTAGGAGATAAACTGAAATCTTTTAGAAAGAAAGTAGATATTATATAAGAATGTGAAAAATAAATATATTTGCCCTAAAAACCAACCTATTCCAGTGCCTTGTCACCATTACAGTAAACAAATTATTCCTAATATCTAATCTAAACCTACTCTCTTTCATTTTGAATCCATTCCCTCTTCTTCTGTGACTACATACTCTTGTGAACAGTCTCTTGCCATAATTCATATGGGCTTCCTCCAGGTACTGGAAGGCCAGAATTAGGTCCCAAAAGCCTTTTTTTCTCCAGGCTGAACAACACCTAGTCTCTCAGTCTTTTCCCATAGAAGAGCTCCATCCCTCTGATCACCTTGGTGCCTCCTCTGGACTCTCTCCAACAGCTCCATGTCCTTCCTATGATGGGACTCCAGAGCTGGAGGCAGCTCTGCAGGTGGGGTCTCACCAGAGTGGGGCAGAGGGGCAGAATCCCCTCCCTCCCCTGCTGCCCACGGGGCTCTGGATGCAGCCCAGGACACATTTGGCTCTCTGGGCTGGGAGTGCCCATGGCTGGCTCATGTCCGGTTTAAAGCTCTGCCAATAAGCCGCTGCTAGTTCCTGTGCAGACTCTCTCACCGAGCAGGGGGAGTCGTGTCTGATGCCAGGATTCCTGGCGCTTTGCAGGCCGCTCCACTGTCAAAAGCACAAAATTTTGGTGTTGATACAAGCTGTGGAGCCATGTATTAATAACTCTGTAGCTTCTTGGTGATATTCCTATTCCAGGTCTAAGAGAAGCCGCAGGCCTCCCTGTAGGTTGGGCCTGTTTGTCATATTGGGTTCTCTGTTCCTCTTAGAAGGGAATAATTTATGACTATAACCCATCTCCACTTCCTCGTGGAAGTGTATTTGATACAGGGGATTGATCCTTCTGATTGTGGTTACACCTCTGATGTAGCTGTACCTTCATCATCTTAAGGCTAGTCTTCCATGTACAAAGCTTCCTACCTATTGTGCAGAGGCATCTTGTGGGGTGGGCAAAGAGGGATTTTGGTTGCCTCCCCAAGCATAGACTACCCTCCATTTGCTCCTTTCTTCACAAACTGTACCTGGTCCTTGCTGGAGGATGAACAGAGGAACCCCTTGTTCTTGAAATTCTTTTTGGTGGCTACTCCTGGCTGCTTCTGAAACCTCTTGGTTCCATCAGTCTATGTCCCTTTCTGAACCTATATTACTCAACCTTTCTTACATCATCCCATAGCTCTGCTACCAGGCTGAGCAGGTCATTCACCTGGCAACATCTGACAAAACTTCTGTCTCTGCTACAATGACCACATTGTAAAGGCTTAGGCATTCCCTACAGCCTGAAACCTGGACAGCTGCATGTTTTTTGGGTACTCTGTCTTGCTCTCTCTTAGATAGGGAAAAATAAAAAAGTGTATTTTTCAGTTTCAAGTCCTAACATGTGAAAGAAAAAGTCCATAGGACAGAGGAAGAGCAGAATCTTGAGGTTTTCCTCACATACAGTTATTTCAGAATAGCTGATTAAGAGAAACCACAGAAATGGCAAAAAAAAAAATAAGGAAAATAGCAGAAGTCCAAAATAACATAGAAACAAGCACATATTCACGACTGACTTTGTCCTTTTAGTAAAAACATATTGCCTTTGGAAGACCTCTGTTAAAATCCCAGTAATAAAATTTTAAAAGTTTTAGCATGGAGATATGGATCCCTGAAGATACTTGTTACAAATATGTGTAACTATTTTACCTTGATCCCTAGGTATGGACTTACCTGTTCTAACTTGAGGGAAACCAAAATACTTTAACACTATTTTTCTGTTTCTTTTGATAAGCAGAGTAAAACATTCAGCACTGTATAGATGAACATTCTCCTTCACTTTTGTCTCTTGAAGCTCAAAAGGACCAATTCTCAAGTAAATTGCAAGAAAAAATGTCCATCATTTCAGTGAAACCCTCAACTGGTCATTTGAAAACAACATTACATTCTTTAAGGCTGTTTTGTCTACTGCAAAATATCACTGGATTCAGGCAGGACTTTTTTTATTGAAAAGATGTACTAATGCATAGAAATAAGGTAATAAGATCCCAAACCTACATAGTACTATTCTACTTGCAATTTGGCCACGTGTTTGAACTTTAAAAGAATTCACCAAGTTAAACAATTTATCAATTGTATAAAACTGTGGAAAATCCCTTTGGTTTATTCAAAAGAAAATAAGCAAATAATAGGACACACAATAAATTGAAGACTACCCATCTCATTCAACCAGTTCAAATTATCTCAGCAAATAAAACCAGTGGATGAAAAAATGAGCTGATAAATAAGATAATTTTAGAATAGTTTTCAAGATACCTTCTTGCTGAGAAGTCTCCTCTTGCGATTTGGTCATTTAGAACCAAGAAAACTAATTTCCTAACACATAACTGAAGTTGTGAATGCAGATACCTTGGAAATTAGGAGTTGTTCTCATAATTTAATTTAGCATTACTTAGTGAATTACACTGCCCACATGTAATCCAAAGGTTATAGTCATGCTAATTTAGACATTCTTTATACTTCCCATTCTTTTTTCTGAAGCACTGGCAGAAATGCTCCAGTTTTGTGCTAATAGATAAGGTGGTTTGTGCACATTGAACAGAACACTTTTAAGCCAGGCTGCATCAAATTGGAGCTTTCACAGAGAATCACATTAATTTCCCTGGGGGGGAAAAGGCAATAAACAAAAATTTAAAAATATAATGCTACCTCTCTGAGATCCATTTAGTCAGTAATCCTCTGAAATTAGGTAGTACCATCTGATTTATCAGCATCATAGCAGTAAACTGTTAACTGTTACAGTTAACTTAAACTATGTTAAAGTTATGTATGTTATAGGTATAGGTTATGTTATATGTTATATGTATGTTATAGGTAACATAGGTACTATGTTATCTTAAACTGTGTTTTAAGGTATTCTTTTGATTATCATTATCATATGTGCACAGTCTTCATACACAGAGATCTCAACTGAAAGGCAGCGACTGAACATAAGTCAAGTATCTGTAAAGCAAAGCAATTTTATTGCATTTAAATGAATAATTGTGTGCACTAGAAAAAAATCTGTAATACCTATCTCTGAGTATTCTTTTTAATAAAAAGTCTACAGTTTCAGCAATAAGGACATGCTTTCGTGAGTTTGCTTATAAAGTCTCTTCCACAAAGTTTTGAGTGTTTGCATAGTGGAAATAGGTACAAGATGCTCTACATACTGAAGGTGCTCTGGATTATTTATTTGGTAAGTCTAAGGGTCACTAGTGATGTTACAGAAAGATATTTAAAGAAGTAAGTATTTCTCATAAAATGTTGGTAGAATCTTGATAGAAATTTTGAGAGCATACTAACAAGTCTCATAGTCGTGGACTATTGGTAAAGAAAATGTGGACATAAATAACCAGCTGTGGTACTACTATATTCACTGCCTGTTGGTTAGAGTCAGAAAAGCAAAATTACTTGGGCCAGACAACCATTTCCTCCTTTCATTTTCATAAGTACCCCTTAACAATATGAAAGCCTGATTGATAACAAGCTGCACCACCTGACATTGCGTGGTTGTGACCAGTCACCTGGTCATCGTCATGAAGGAATTAATTCCCTAAGAAATCATGGCAGCCGATGCACTTTGTTATTTGTTTGATTAAATAATTGCCTACGGAAAGTTTGGTCAAACATCAGAGTTTATCAGTAAGAAATTAAAGATAGTGAGCTGCTTTCACCTTGGAGACAAAAGAGTAGAAAAGAATATTACCCAGGCATGTGTGATACTCAGGATTTCATTGGTGGAGTTACACTTATGGGGGAAAAGGATGAGGTGGATAGACTTTTAAGGAAATAGAAATATCCCTTCCATAGGGAAGTTATATCACCTTGCCCCCTTTATACAAAGTGTGAGGAGGTAAGGGATATTTCAGTGATATCCTATTCCCAGAAAATGTGGTGATGTTTTCATATGATCACTGGAATCAAGTAAAAATACTGCATGAGAATGGGAAGTAAAGAACTTTCTGTCCTTTATCTGTGTTGAAGCTAGCAGCAGTTCAAATTAACCATATAAATTCTTACCCATGTCACTATTATTTGTCTGCCCACCTGATTCAAAGTATTTCAGCTCATGAATGGCCACTCTTAAAATATTTTACATATCTAAATAAGAGTTATTAGAAACAGCAACTAGTATTCCAAAGTAAGGTTTGAGTATAAGTTGTAGTGGTTCTGTTCTTAGAGAAAAATAATTTTTTCTCAGAAAATTTTTATGGAAAGCTAGTTTCATGTTAATTTCATTTCTAAAACAATATCAGTTGTGAAGGATATAAAAATCTGTGAAAGATAAAAAAACCCACAAATATTAGAACTTCTGACTACTTACCTCACTCTTGTAAAAGCTTGAAATGTAGTTAAGCTGATACATCTTTGCGTGTTTTTGTGACTACACAATTTTTCTGCTCTTTGTTACAGCATATTCTTTTAGCATGATACACAACCACTTTGCTCCCTCAGACCTAGGTGCAGAGCAGTCAGCATTCCAAATATGGCTTTGAAATGGAATAGTTTTAATTTTGCTTCAGTGATGTTTCCTGACATGTTTTCCAGTTAGATTTCCATTCCCCTTTTCTACCTCTTTGCTATCTTTACTTAGTCAATTGTATCTCATTCTTACTGAGTGGTGCCTGTTGCAACTCCAGTTTGCCCCAACAGATATTAGAAACAGCTTGCTTGCATTTGTCTGCTCTTGATACCTCCAAGAATACCCATGGGTCAGCCAATCTTGATTTTTTGAAAGCTCACTGAGAATAAAACAGCTGAAATGAAATAAAGATGACATCAAAAACCAAATTAATCTCAAGGCCAATTTAATAGAAAAATGAATTTTAGAAATTTAAAAGTAAAAAAGTTTAAAAATTAAAACAAAAATGTTCCACTCAGTTATCTAATATAAATTCTAATACTATTACAAAAACATAATTTCCAAAGCTTTTGTCCATTAAGGAAATTAAAAGATGAGAATAGAAAAATACTATTGAGTGTGGAGTATGGGGTTATATTTGTTAAAGTTGTTAAGGTTTATGTTCACCAGAAGGCCCTGTTGAAAAGGCACAGCTGCAGGCTGGTCACTTGGAAATTGGTTGGGGGGTGAGAGGCAGTGATGAGGAGGAACACGTGGACAGCATATGAACAGGAAGGTGACTGGGTTATAGGACATGTGGACAGCAACACTGCAGCTGAGCCAGACAGTGGATGCCCTTCTTCTGTTAAGTTCTGGTTTTGTCCAACTGAAATTAAAAGTATAAAAGGAGGATGATTTCTACAATAAAGTGATCTTCAGATGCATAAGGAGGTCCATGTTGTTTTGTTTCCCATTGTTACAATTGAGTATCATTCAGAAACTTTGCTAAATTTAGAACTCATAGACTACACACATAGTACACCCAGTATACAAAGAAATCTTTATGGCTGGAATTCTATTCTCAGGAATCTAGAGATAAAGATCATAGCCTGATAGATGTCGGATGAAAAACAGACAAACAAACAAACCTAAGAATCACTGGATGCTGCAAATTAAAACCATGGAGACTTTAGTATCTTTAGTATCTAAAGCATAGATACTGTTCAGAGCCTGTGGGCTAGGAGAAGATTACCCTGTGAAGTTCAGAAAGATGGTATACAGGTAACACATCGTGTCAGATGTTAACCAGAGTACAGTTCCTGCTCCAATTCATAAAACCTGACAGTGCCCTTTGAAAAAATTCTCTGTTGTTCAGATGTATAGGATAAGACAGAATTTTATTACAACAGTTCTTCAGAGAATCATTGTGAACATTTCTCTTGTTCGGTGTGAAAGTTCTGGGGTCCTGTAAGGCAGAAAGTAGTTGGAAAAGAATCTTAAAATATTTTTTCTCTTTTTTTTTTTTTTTTTGGTAGAAATTATCTCCAAAGAATCCCATTATTTGAACAGCATCCTGAGGGCAGTCTTTTTCCTCTGACTGAATTTTTTGGAGAGCAGTTTGAAATGTTTTTTGTATTTACTTGTGATTAGCATAAGGAGACATACCTTTAACTTTTTCACAGGGAGAAGAAGACTGTCAGAACAATACCAGCAATTGAATCAGAATTATTCTACCTGCAAATAATTTGAAAAGCTTTCTTTGTATGCTTTAAGAGATTATGGAAAGTTATTTAACTTCTCAACTTGGCATACAGTTGAAGTCAAAATGGAATTTTAGTGTCTGGTGATTCCTAGTGGATATTAAAACAATATTTTTCTTCCTCTGTCTACAGCAATTAATGGTATTTACCTAATGTTATATCAAGATAAAATAGAATATTGATCTGGTGGTTGAAAAAAAACCTTGAAAGCCTTGTAGAAATTGCAGTAATTTTGACAGGAAATCAAGGTGGCCTGCAGATGAGGATAGCCCTAAAACTTCAGCATGGCCATACAATAAACCATGAACAAGGGCAGAGCTATTTGAGGGTGGTTTTTTGCTGTCTGATCCAGAGTGGATAAGTTTGAAGATGATACCATTTTTATTTTTTCAAGAAATATGGAAATTATCTACTTCTCAAAATTTTAATGTATGATCTATAACAGTGGAATACCTTTCAGGAGCTGGCAATGGCTGATGGTGGAACAATAATCCTTGGCAACTGAGAAACTATCGTGGCCTATTAATATAAAACCTGTAGAATAGCAACATAGAGAGGCAAAATATTTGCAACTTTTGAATTTTTCTTTATGACTACAAGGAATGGAGTGATAACCTTAAACTTGGACAAATTTTCAGACCTTAAAAAAACCTGATCTGAAATGGACATTTTGTGTTAATTTGTCTTAAATACACATATCATTAATAACATTCTAGCATATGATATGGTTTCCTTTTGTATCAAGAGTATATTTATGAGAAATTTTGCATATTTTCTCTTGTGATCCAAACTTTAATTTAAATTGCCAATAAAGGGTCTCTTGAAGCTGTAGGTGAGATATCTCTAAAAATATAAGAAAAATGTAAGACCCCCTTGAATTATTTACAATAAAAGAAGGAGGGAGAAGAACAAAAATAGCTGCAGTAGTGTAAGTAAAGCAGGTAAATATATGACATGAGTGATTTTTTTATGTCAGTGATAGTTTCAGTACAATAAAAACAGATTATAAAGGATGTTAGTGAAGTTCTCCAAAAGCTTTATTTTGTGAAATGCAGAGTGATGATCTACTATGTTAGTTCAGTTGTCACTGTGGTAGTAATATAAAGTTAATATCCCATAGATCCAGACAGAAATTTACAAAAAGCATAACAAAAAAATTAATGGCATTCCTTGCTTGTTTTCTTACCATGCATTAAATATACCAAAAATTACTTCTGATGACTGTCCAAGTATCTTTCAAGAAGATATGCACAAAATACAAAGACTTCTTGTTTTATTTTAGCAAGTATCTAAATTCCTTCCAAGAGCCCTTCCCTTCCCTTCCCTT
>WBNO01031701.1:63531-82617 GCA_013400575.1 Peucedramus taeniatus | reverse complement strand
TTTTTTTTTTTTTTTTTTTAGCAACCCCTTTTCAATTGCTGACTGACCATCCAATTTATGACCACAAAAATGTATTTGGTTGCTCAGTTTGGAGCTTACCTCCATTGCAGTGAACAAGATAACTTCCCTTTCTTAGTGCTACCTTTCCTCAGGAATGTGTTTTGGTTATCATGGACTAAAAGCAAAAAAAACCTCATAATAAAACAAGCCATCGATGTTGGCTGATTGAAAACATTTTTTTCTCATTTCACTTTTTTTATTATCATATTTTCAACTTTGATTTAAAACCTGCCCCCCTCTTTTGTGGCTGATTAAAATTTGGGTTGAATGAGTGTCTTGCTGTGACCAATGCTGACCAGGTTTTCCTTTCAGAAAACTATGCCCTGTAGTGTTTTTTTTTTTTTTTATTTGCTCTGTGTTTAGTCTAAGAAAAGGAAATTTGACTGAAAGGATCAGACACACTTATCTTTTCATATTTTTTGAAGTGGATTTTCGTATTTCTAGGCTAATTGTGCTAAAGACCCAGGATCAACTTGTTTTAAGCATCAGGTTGTTCAGAAATCTTTAGAGTGTTACCAAAATCAAATTCAGAAAAATTAAAAACATTCCTTTAAAAAAAAATCTTAGTATTTGAGGAGAAATACTCTTGCTGGGAAAGCTAGACTGTACTTCTCCTCTTGGTGATGTATTTCTCACTGATATGAATAGCAGATGGGCTCCAGTGGTGTATCCTTTCTGGAAAGGGTTTGGTAAGCATGATGGCATCTCCAATGTCATTTTTACAACTGTCTTGTATAGACTGCCAAGAGCAACACCTGTTTAACTGTTTCTGTAACTGAACTGATCATTGAGATCTTGAAGCAATTTTTTCAGGAAAGAGAATGACCAACCCAGAAAAAATGAAGTTCCATGGCAGAGAACATAATCAAAATGGCGTCTTCTTATTCTGTTTTTCTTCCCTTGAGAGAGGTGAATGAGAATCAAGTTACTCAAATAATATTTTCTTGCTTTTTGTCCAAGCAGGATACAGCATGGGAGATTGGGCAAATCAGCAGATTGTGACAAGTTTTGGAAGAAGCATTTATGATGTGCATGGAGACATAAAAATCAGAAGAAAGTGAAAGCAATGAAGAGAAATATGAAAAGAGAGAGGTGAAAAGGTGGACTGGAAAAGGGTCTGAAGAGACAGAGGAGATTAAGATTCTGTAGAGAGACTAGAAGAACAAATAAGCATGTTGGGGAGAATAAATACGTGGTACAGAAGGTTAGGGTATTGCTGGGGTAAGGAGCCAGAACACAGGATGAGGAGGACATAAAGGTTACTGAGGAGACTGAAAAGAAATGGAATGATGTAGAAAGAAAATATTCTAGTAGGTAATTATTAAAGTTATATACAGTACACATATTTTTTTATTTTCATCTTATCATTCTGCATCACTGTCTTCATTAAGCGAAAGTAAAGAGAAATGTGTCACAGGAAAGGTGGGATACAGCATTACTATCAGAGTCTGGAAAGGAACTGGGAAGGAAGAAGGAAAACATAAAGCAGAAACTAAAGGAAAGGGGATAGGATGGGAAGAATGATAATGAAGAGCAGAATTCAAGGACTGAGAGAGAGAACAAGAAGGGGTAACTTCTAGGAACAGCAGCAAGATCCCTGTTATGCATGCAAACATCAGCTTTAATGATCACCCTGAACTGCATATGCATTCTTTGCAGGTGAAACATTATTGTGTAATATAGTAAAAGTATATGTTCATTGCAATAACTTGAGAGTTTTTAAAGGAAGTATAATTTTTAGCTATGAACCATTATTTATTTATTTATTCATTTACTTATTTAAATTCTTGTCATTAAGTTCCATACTGGGGAGTTTAATTTCATGGGGTCCAAGTAAAACAGAGAAACAGTACATAATACTACAAAAAAAAAAGGAGTAATGAATAAGTGTAAAAACAATGGAGTTATATTTAAAACAGGGTAGAGGTTTTGATAGCTTGATTTCTGGTATCATTGTGTGAAGAGGAAGTGACTTTTTCTCTCTTATTTTAAATTTGTAAGTGGTGATGTTCTAATGATTTCTGTATTCTGAGAAGCTGCTCTCCAACCACTGAGCCAGAGCTGGTGGCCTGTATGTACAGATCCTCACCTTGTGTACACTGAGATGAGGCTGTTTGATTTACAGAGTACTGCAAATGAGCAAAACATCGCTGCTCTGAAGGTCTGGAATGGGGAAAAATAGGAGATGATAGTGTTTTATGTATAGTTTTCTATCCATACAAGCTGCCACCTGGAAAGCAAACAGCTCATGGAGAGTGCTATTTTTCCCTTCACATCTGCCTTTGTTCAAATAAGCCCAGAAATGTTTGTAATACATTGGAGGGCAGAAATACCCTCCAAGAACTTACTGAAGGATACTCAGTAAATCTTTCAGTCAAGCCTCAACATCAGCAACCACAAAGGCTACCAGAAGATTCCTCTTAAACAGGAAGAAAGCTAAGTTTTGATACTGAGGTTGCTTTCTTAAAAATTCTGAGTGAATAAAGCAGTCTTGACAGAAAGTTCCCAGTTATGGATTACCTATAAAAAGAATAAAAGAGATGAACATTGAAGGTTTTTCATGGCTGTGAACAAATAATTCGTGAGCACACTGTGCTCAGACCACAAATAGAAGCAGGAATTAGAAGTGCCCCTAGCTAACCAGCATATACATATATCATTGGTCTGGTGTAATGAAGATTACCTGATAAAGATCACAATATGACAGTTTTCCTTTTGCATTGGCTGCTGAACAGCCAGAAACTGTTTTCTGCGGCCAGCCAACTATTGATCCAACTCCCTCCTGTCAGTGATGCAGTTAATGGGAATTCCACAGGCAAATAAAAGCTACATTTTGTCTTCATTTTCATCTGAAATATGAGCTGGTCCTTTGTACTCTAGACAGTCATTTATTACTCATTTTCCTTTATTGATGTTTATAAGCTGAAGCATAAAATGATTCTCAAATGTAGTTTAATTGAGGCAGCAGTTGACACTGTGACCATGATTACTGCTGCACCATCAGCTGCATTAAATCCATGAATCAAGGTTTGCTTTTCATTGGTCTTTGAGGCAGATACGGTAGAAAGTATCCTTAAAATGCAACTGTGCTGTAGCTGGAGAAATATGTCGATTTGTCTTCATAGGGACCAAGGGGGAAAAAAGTGCCCAAAGTCCTTAGCAAACAGCAACAGAGCAGTAAAGTGTTTCTTATTACTTTAGATTCAAAGACTCCTACCACTCTCTTACCCTGGGTTTTAAAAGTTATTTGTAAAATAGTATTTCATATATGCTTTTTAATATTTTTCTCACTGAATTATGAGCAACAAAATGAATAGAAGGAAGAGCTGCCATACACAGCAAGAGGGGAAGCCAAGACACTGAATTCATTTGTAAAATGGTAAGGACAATCAATACTGTGGGGAAGCATTTTTTATATGCAGTTATTAACTCATAAGCTACAGTATATCTCATCTCATTTCAACAACAGCTGAGGTCTCCATTTCCCCCTGGAGACCCCTGCAGGTCCCATTATGAGAATCATAAATAATATGTGCTAATGAGATATGAATTGATTATGCTGGAAAAGCTGACATTTTCATCCATCATTCTAAATGATGTTTAACAATGGATTACCAGCCAGTAATTCCTCTGATATGAGATTAAATAAAATAGCAGGCTGTTTCAGCAGGCTAGCTCAAGGAGATGGCAATAAATCTGCTCAATTACTGTATTACCAATCCGTTTCTCACTGCTAAGGATATTATTATTTCATTTAGACTTGTTCAGGCATCATAGACTATTTTATTTCAGTCAGTCAATGGGAGAAACTGCAGTATTTTATTCACTGAGCTGCAAAGAACTGGGCTTTGATAGAGTACAGTATGGGCAGCTCAGTGGGCCTCCAGCAGATAGAAGAAATGCTACTGAGCTCCTATCAGATCAAAAATACATTGTAAAATCCACATTTCAGGAACCAGCATTTTGTTTTCAACCTGATTTACTTTACTTATCTGAAAAGTCTCAACTGAAGGATACTGCCTAAAAAGCTGATCAATTGAAACAAAATTATTGGCTCCTCTAAGATGATTTGTACTTCACCTCGGTCCTGTAGTATATTGAGAATTAGATCACTCAGACTATCCTTTGGCCTGGCAAATTAGATTGCAAATAATTGTAATACAAATGATGCCTTTTTTTTTCCTCTGCTCAAGAGGGAGGGGAAAAAAACAAATAAAAAAGCATGCAAAGTTTATTTAACAAACACCTATCACTGAGTTATTTCCTTTGCCAGCCTGATCTCACAGTCTTGACAGACTCCCCTTCCTTGCAACAATGTCTAATGCTTTGCACTTTATTCAGCACCCACTGTAGAACCCAACACAGAATTTTTAGTGACTGCAGCATATACTGAATGACTTGGGGCATGCCCAGTGTCCAACCAAGTCACCTAGATATGGGAGATCTTGAGTTTTACTCATCTACCCTGGTCTGCAAATCGGTGCAGCAGGTGGTTTTGTGGCCAACACAACACTCATACATGACCAATGAACCCTGTTATTTTGCCAGCTGTTTTTCTGTAAAAGAAGAAGAAAATATTGACATGATTATTCCTCCCCTCTCTAAACACTGGGAAGGCCACAGCCTTGCAATGCAAACAGTAATCCATTCCTTGTAGAGAGGTACTTGCCCCAAATCTGCTTCTTAGGTTCCTCTCCACAGACCCTACGCCTTTCCTCCACTGATGGGATCCCTCAGAGGAAAATACTAATAAGGTAGGCTTTTCTTCAAGACCAAAACTTCAACATTAATTATATTTTAATTGTATGAAGTGCAGCAGTTAGGTGGGAGAGGAGAAACACATGGAACAGAGTTTATTTATCTTATAGTTTTATCACTCAAGGGTCAGCTGAGAAGTGACAGGTGCTGAGGTGCAATGGAAAATATGCTCAAGTAGTAAGTTTCATCCTTGATTTATTGTTTCTCAGCCCAGCAAAAAAACTTATCTGATAGACACATTGCAGAATATTGTACCTCTGGAAGCATAACTCTGTGTATAAATGCAGTGCTGTACTCCAACTCAGCACTAAGGGAGGGAGTGAGCGGGTAAGTGTGGATAGGCCTTTGAAAAAAACCAGTTTGACTCTCAGACAAAAAAGTAACAAGAACTGCAGGAAATTTTTGGGGAACAAGTAGAGCTAAACCTGAAGTGTCATTATGCCTCTGTGTTGACTAACACTAGACATTAAAAATGGGTATAGTTGAATTAGAGAACAGACCTGGAAAGATGACAGGGATCATATAGATATAGAAATACTTGTGTGCAAAGAGTACTGAATAAAATAAACCTCTTCAATTTGGAAAAGGCTTCTTAAAGAGAAAGAAGATATTATAAATCTAGAATAGAGGAAGATTTTTAAGTATTGATCAAAAAATAGGTCATTCAAAGAAATGGTTAGCAATTTTCAGAGAACCAAAACATTTAAAAAAACTCCCAGATTTAGATTTTAGTTTTCATCTATTGTTTTCTGTATATCAAAATGTAACAGAGATTAAATTCAATAATATTTCCATCATGTCTTAAATACAAAAAAAATCCATATAAAAGAAAGGTATTTCTATAACAGAATATCTGAATCTTTGAAGATAACGTCTTAGTTTTCTCATAAGGATCATATGAACGAAATAACATCTGTACAATGCCTATGAGTTCTGTTTCATAGCACTAACACATTAGATAATATGGAAGTTTTGTCATCAGACTTCCTTGCTGATACCTGCTTCTGTTTTCCCTGCATAAAGAGTACTGCTTCTCTTTTACTTGCTTTACTTGAACTCAAATATAATTTTATCAGCCCTTCCAGATTTTGGCTCTATGACCAGATTTTTGATGCACTGTTGCAAGGCTCAGGGAATATGTGTCTGTTGTCAGGTGTCTGTATTCAGATGTCTGAGTGACAATTGGCATTTTTGCAATAACTTCTTGAGATAAGAGCTGGATATCTGAAGAACAATTTATGCAACACTTGTTTGTTTGTTTGTTTTTGGTTTTGGTTTTTTTAAAATTTTTTTTTAATTTTTAAATCTAGCTTTGTATTTTAATATACAGTGCTTTCATAAGAATAGGTTAACATTAAAAAGTTGCAGGGCTTTGAAAATTGGCAGGTTTTCTATCCAGTAGGAAAGACCTATGCCTGTACTCTCTTTCTTATTATAGTTGATGAATGTTGACATAGTGAGTGATAATGTGATTAACTGTATTAACTATTCTGAAAAGATAGTAATGATTGTGATGTAGGCTGAAGACTTTACTAGAGTTGTAAATCCTCAAACTGTTAAGATGTTTACACTTACGTCAGTCACATTTCACTAGGCAATATCATGCTGGCACCTAAATTTCAGAGATTTTCTGTAAAAGTGAGAGTGCTTTTAGGGATGACTTTATTAATTTTCATTGTTATTGCTATTTTAAGGTAAGATGCTATTTTCAATTTATGCATTTTGAAGCTCAAGAGATGGAGAAGCAGAAGAGGATTTTGGCACTCAGTTGCCTCCCCAGGATGGATATAGTACTTAGTGAACCTTAAGTAATTAATCTTGAGCCTCAATGAAGTAAAATCATGTAATTCTCAAAAAGCAGTCTTTGGGTACTACAGAATATTCTGTCTTTCAGTTAGAGTGAAAGAAATAATTTCTGCCACAAGAAAACTGAATGGGTTCTAAGGTTAAATGTATAAAAGTAAAAATCCTATAACTCAAGACCTGAACTTTCATAGTGGGTTCTATGATGGCACCAGCAGAGTTTAACAATCTTAATGGCATGACACATCACGGAGAATCTCAAGCCATACTGCAAAGTTTCTGTCTATTTTCACTGAGACATGTTGGCATGCATAAATGTGCACAAATGTGATGTGCCATGTCCTGGCAAGATGATTCTCCAAGCTAACTGCACATGAACTAATTACATAATCAATTTTGAGAGTTTTGTTGTGAAGCCTGAACTAATAAAGACAGTTAAGTAAATCAGGATATTCAATTATGATGGAGACATGAGCAAATCAAGTTGAGACGTTTGAGGTTTATTCACTCAGAGCTGAGCTGACCTGTGTGCATGGTGCAACTGAAGGCCTTTCAACAATTACAACAATTAGAGCACTGAATTAGAGGCAGAATTTACCTCTAATGTGTCTCTAAGACCTTTGATTCCAAAATTGCTTGACCATGCTGTTTAAAGCGTGTCTGAAATAGGGCCACAGAATAAAACCCATTATATAGTTGTTGGCAAAAAGCATACATGTGAGGATGTAAAAAAAGTCACATGACAGAGTCCCTGAAGATTAAAAACAAATCCCATAATTTCACAGGATTCATAACTGATCCCAGTGGCCATAAATAATACTTTAAATGATGGCACTATTTGAATATTTAAATATTTTCCATCTGCCTTAACAACAACTGCGATTGTAGGATGCCAAATACTATTTCTCATTATAGTTTAAACTGTAGATGGAAAGTATGTTGAAATGGAAAGTGTGTAGATGGAAAGAGTGACTCCAAGTATGTTACAAGCCAAGTTTCCTCCTGGTCTTAATGGGTAACTTATTTTTAAGGAAATTTTACATTGAGATTGTGAGTTCTTTCAGCAATTGGGTATTAACCAGCACAGGATATTAATGTTACCAGCCAAACACCTCAGCAGTGGTGTTTTCTCAGTAAGAATGTTTTTCTACTAAAACTCAGAGGTCCTTACTAGTGGTATGGAAACTACAGACACTGCCCCAGTGTAAGTGTTCAAAAGGAAATCTTGGGTCTGTGCAGGTTGTAACAACGATACTGATGCTCTTTCTCAGTGTTTATTCACAGCTGTATAATGTTCATCAGTTCATTTCTCACAGTAATTTCAAATACTTTCAGGGCTTTGTAAATCAAGAAACACAAGGCTTGAATACCAGAATTGGATTAATTGGCACATATGTTTGGTTTTTTTTTGTTTATCAATTGTTCTTCCACGTTTTAAACTTGGGAAGCTCATCCACACGAATGCATGGCTGGATATTTGAAATGGTTTTCATTTAGCCCCCACTCTTTTAGTGACAAGAATTCATCACCTTCTGGGATGAGGAAAGAAAATTTTTCCTTTTTTTCAGTCCCTCTTGTCATCCTAAAACTGAGATGTGCCTGCTCAAGTCCCTTGCACTCTCCACCACACCTCTGAGCCACTCCTCAGCAGCAGGAATGGGGCAGGTTGCTACATGACATGTTGCTGTATCATCTGCTGATGCCAGCCTCTGGGTGCAGAGGGAACTCCAAGGACTCTGCAGTAACTTCTGCAACTTATTCACATCTAAAGCAGCACAGGAGATGCTGAGTGGGAAGGGACATTTCTTGCAACAGGTATTTGTCCCTTGACTGCTCACTGCAAACAGGCACACTCAAAAAGAATGGAACTTTTAAGCAGGGAAAACTACTAGTATTTTATGATCAATATTATTAAGCTTTTCTTACCTCTCTTTCTTGTTTCCAGAAAACAATGGTCCACTAGAATTGCTCTGTTACATAAAGGAGTTAAGAATTTTGAAGATTTTCTGCAATAAGACATGTGGGAATCCATTCCTGATGTAAAAGTTGATCCTAGCTGATCAGATTTTTCACTGAGCAGCTGGTTCCTGTGGCCTGAAGGCCAGACAGTCATATCTATTTTCTTCTTTTGAATTAGTATATTATGAGTGTGTTAAAAGACTGTATTAAATAACTTTAAATTCTGTAGTTCTTTTGATAAAAAAAACGTGTTTTAGTAATAACAGCCATTACAAGTATTCAGGCAATAAAGCAGAGTGAAATCACAGATATAAAGGAGTCATGCCCCCAAATTAAAGACTATCTTAAAAATGTAAAGAAAAAAGGACAGATTTATTGCACAATCCATAATAAACAAATAAATAAATAAATAAATAAATAAATTCTTCACAGTTCAATGATAATTCTTGGCTAGCACTGTCATCAATATCAGATTTACATTAAAACACTTGGGGAACACATGCAGAAATAAACTTATTCAAACAGAGAGTAATTTGTGAACATACTCTGTCTTCTAGTCCCAAAACAGGGTTGATTTGTGGTATCATTTTATTTCTTGCTTGCTTGCTTTCTTTTACAAAACTGAAAGCTGGTTCAGAAGTGCAGAGATGGAGCAGAGGTCAGAGATCGTATTTCCTTTCCTATTTACTTATTTTGTGTCTGGAACTGAGAAAAAAAATTGCAAAAAATACAAGGTTAAAATTTTCTCATGTATGCCGAGGATATTGTTTTTTAAATAAAGAACTTAATTTTGATTCCCCATCTTGCTTTCCTTTTCCTGGCAGAACCGTGGAATCCGGCTCTGACAGCCGCCACGTGTATTTGACGCTGCTGTAAACTCGTGCCTTCCTCTCGCAGCTGTTTCTGTAAACAGCTGCGAGAAAAGTGTGAAAAGTCGTCCTCCTGTGTCTTGCGCTGAGCAAGCTTTGCTTTTCTTGGAGCGCTGCCAGCAGCTAATGGGAAGGCGGCGTATGTGCCCCGTGTGCCCCCGGCTCACCCCGGGGCTGCAGCCCTTGGCCAAGCGCTTTCCCCTTCGGGCGCCTGGGGCCGTATCCACTTCTCCTGCTGCAAGGCAGGATTTCGCTTTCTAGAGGATGGACTAAGCTGCAGGAGTATCACAGTTACAGGGCATTTGGTAGTGTTATCATAATATTAAAGCCCTGTAGCTTTCTGACTCAAAAAAGTTTCACTTGCTTGGAATTCCTCTCAAAATCCTAAATGTGCACACACATACGTGTGTGTGTGTGTGTTTGTGTTTAAATCCATGTTTCATCTAGTTAGCATTGCTGGCTCTGCTTTTCCTCCATTACTGTGATTTTATAGAACGAGATGCTGAAAAAAAAAAAAGGGCTAATTTAAGAGCAAATCCACCCTAAAAAGTAAAAATCAATTTCTCTCTCTTTGCACAGAGAGCCCAAGGGAATAGAATACAAGGAATCATGGGTATCTTGCTTCTAGTTTTTGATGTATGTTCTGATGCAAAAGATTAATGGTTTTCTCATGGGGATAAAGGATTGCAGGGTACAAACAGCCAGAAGTTTGTGTGTCTATTTATCTAATGGCAAAGAGTACAGAAGTCAGCAATGGCCACCTTTTCCTTGATAACAAATGACAAGTAAGCCATTGTACCACAATTGTTTAACACAATTTATCACCATTGTTTAACTCCTTCTGAAGGCAATTTATAGAAGGCAGAATAAAAATGGAGAATATGATACTTTCTGCTGAGTCATCTTAATTTGACCCAGGAAGCTCTAAGTAAATACTTTTTTGAAGTCTTAATGAGTAATCAAATAGTTTTGGTGATTAAAAATGTGTTGCTAAGGCCAAATAGACTGCTCTTTTACTTGTCATCCTTGGTCTTTGTTCTTTTTCCTCTCGTTGCACATGGATCCTTCTCAGAAACTATATGAGAACGCCAAAAATCTATCCATTATTTGGTTGCCACACAGAACCAATGAACAAACCAAGGCACCGTGACTTCTGGGAGCAGTGACTGTAGATGGTCTGAGGTAATGGGTAATCCTTTTCCTTGCACATTACTGGGTGGTTATAAGAGTATTTTCTATACCAACACTTCTATCTGTTACAACAGTTATTAATGCAGATAGTTCTGTAATTTGCTTTTTAAACATGCTCACATCAGTGAATAGCTAAAAATATCTGAATAAACTATAGCAGATTTGTCTTGAGAAAAGCAATCAAATTTATGGTAGGGATTTTAAAAGGAAGAAAGATCTGCAAGGCAATAATTTCTATAATATTTATTGCTATCAAACTGTGTACCTAGCCCTAATATTCTGTTTGTGAGAGCATTAGCAAAACCTAATCTGAAACTGTGTACTGGTGAGACTAAAATTGTAAATGTTCTAATGACTCACACAAATGAAAAAAAAAATGAAAAGAAAAAGAAAACCTAAAAAAAAAACTTCTGTAGTATTTGGTACCTGTTGCAAGAACTGCCTTTGGTGTAAGTTAAACACCAGCACCAATGACCTGAAACGACCATCAAGGAATACCAGAATGGAGAGATCCTAGTCAGGATACTAAACCCATGAGCTCTCAGTGAATGCCCAAACACAGCTTGGCATCAAAACTAGTTACTTAATGGAGTGTATAGCTTAGAAGAGGTAGAGGGCTCTACAATTCTGTCTGTAGTGTCTGTACATGGAAAAAATTGCAATTCTAAAAAATTATGCCTTGCATAAATGAGAAATGATCCACTCAAACCCAAGGCTGATATGTTACATTTCCTTTACAATATTAATTTGAAATTTATGGCATGTTTATTTAATCTCTACCCAGCAATTTAAAGATAAATTAAATAAAAATATCCTTTCCCATCTTACAGACAAAACACAATTACTTGAAACATAGGTACTAGAATCTGTGCACATTTTATTAAATTACCTTCAAAAGAGTCAAAAGGGAATACTCATTGATAAATCAAGTTACTGCCCTGATAATTCTGGAAAACATCTGTAATCAGTGAAATTCTCATTTTTATTTCTGGTAAGATGATAGGCTGTATCTAAACCAGTGAAGTGATTGTTCATTGCATGTGCTACTTTCCCAGTGAAAGTGAATGCAGAGGGAAGAGCTTCAGTTTGAGATCAGAGCCGTAGGAGTACAGAAATTGCTTATCTTGCATATTTTATATGTTTGATCCCCTTAAGCTGTTTGACCTTTCATTTAATTCTGTGGTGGGAACCTTTTTCCTAATGTTACCCTAGCAATCAGCATTTCTGATTTGAATAACAATGCCAGCTCAGCACTGTGAGGAATTGCATACACCTATTCACTTGTGCACTGAAAACTTTTCCTATGATTCCCAACAAAGTATGATAATTAATCTGGTTTAGGCAGCTCTAGGAATGTATCATCAAACCCAGGAAAACAGAAAAGAGCAAATAGATGACAATCTAGCCTTTAGCTCATTTTTATGGAGAGGGAAGTGGACCATAGCAAAGGTCAAATTCAAGGTCAAGATGGAGACCATTGAAGAAGCTCTGATAGGGCTGGTTCTTCCTGCAGGTCTATTCCATCTAACCAGCCAGGTGTATAAATAGAGCCCTTCAGCTGCTGGCTCAACCAGCCTCTTCACATCACAATCAGCAGACAAGCACAAGCAATTTACTGCTAAGATCATTTCAGAGATACACTACAAAAGGCACAACATAAGTTGTTAAACTGAAAAAAACTTTGGCTATAAAAATATTATCTACTTTTTCTAGGCAATCACTAGTGTTAAATTTATGGCACTCATTAAGATTTGTTTATACATCAAATAGTAATTTAATAACTAGTTAGGTCAGACTTTTAATTATTATCTATTTTTACTTTATATATGTTTCATAACTAGATTTGTAGGTGTTTAATTTTATCCAGTAACCTGAGATGGTACAAATTAATTGCAGGCTGCTAAGTCAGTAATGATTTGAGCTGGGAATTTTTTACACTACCTATTTTATTACATTAATGGTCCAATCCCGCTGCTACCAAAATTAATAGGAAAATCTCCCACTGATTTCAGTGAATTCAAGCTGTAGTCCAAATTGTAAATAGTAGCTACTCATTTTTTCCTCCAAAGAAGGCAATGTAGTGAATGGTAGACCAACTTATCATCAAAAATATCTTTCAGTAATAATATGATCTGTTTTGTTTATATATTATAACTTCAAATTCTGACTTCTAGCCATGATGCTTTCAAAATGTTTTTCTTAACAAAAATAGAGGGGAAATGAGTGGTTCAAAATGATACAGTCAAACCTAGTCAAGGTCATATTCCACAGTGTGATAATAAGTGTTTAAAACAATTCATGCTGTATTAAAACAAGAGGATAAGTTATAATAAAGGTACTATTTCAAGTTCAAAGAAATAGTGCAGTTGTCAGTCAGGTAAGTTCAGGATTCTGATGGTGCTTAACAGTGCCACTATAATTAACAATCCATTGTTATTTCCAAACATTTTTAGAGGTTTAGCACACAACTCTTCAAAATGGAAGCAAGATGATGTCTTGCAGGTGTATTTTTAAAACAAATATATTTATTGAATTTTTGAAGTAGTTTAAATCTGTCACTTATGATTGCATGGAAGACAGCATTCCTGAGATTTTGAGCAATTTCTTCAGTCATTTCATTTTTTTCCTTTTCCTGTTCTTCATGTAAATCTGCATTTGAGTAATGCAGATGATGTTTGAACATCCAATGAAACAAGAAATGGTTTTGTATCATGTTCCCTGTTATCAATGCTAAATGAGTGATAATCAGGCATTGTTTCCTACTGTCATGTATAGAAAAAAAACTTACTTCTCAGACAGCTTTTTTTTCCCCCACAAACACTTATTTCTTAGTACATGTACTTGTCCATGTAGAAATTTCTTATTTAAGGCCTGAGCACAGTAAGTTATTATTCATTTTTCTTTAAAGACAATACTATTTTTAATTACTTAGAATGCTTAAATGACAATTTCAGTGGGTTCAAATGGTGAAGTTTTATAGCTGTTTCCTAAAATTAAGACTGAACATCTACACTGCAGGATGCAAGTATTCTGTTCTGTCTTTGGTTCAAATACCATCCTCATTTAAGTGTATCTGGGCTCCCTCCAGTAGTGCATTAAGCAATCTGACTTAACATCTATCACATGTAGTTCAGGCATTCTCTCATCTCCACCCCAGGGAGAAAACTGTGTGCCTAGTGGCATGTTTTGTTTTTATTTTAAATGTCCAAGGAAAGTGGCTAGTGTTAATGGCATCAGACATCCATTTCCTTGCAATTAGCTGTCTGTGTTGTCACAATGCCCTGCTGCCTTTAAATGCTGTGGGTGAGGAAAGAGAGAGAGAAAAAGGATGTGTTCATCAAATTTCATTTCAGTCCCATTTGAAACCCTCCCTCCACATTTTTTTTTTTTTTTAAATTCGGAGATATACTCTAGAGCTACATGTAGTCTTTTTTTTTTTTTTTCTAAAAAACTTTTTATCCACAAAATGCAGATTCATGTTGCCTGGGACATTTTGCAAATTCATGTTGAGGTATTTTTGATTAGTAAAAGCTTGCAGAGAATAGCCTTTGCATTTTCAATAGAATCTGTTTATATTTAAAATATCAGTTTTGTAAGGCAGGACAAAACAGTGTGACTCCTGCAATTTCATCCAATGTGGAGACTGTGTGTAATCCAACAGATGGTTTTCTAAAAGGATGCAGTAGGAGAGCAGCATCTCCCAGCTGGTTGAGGCATAGCCATTTTGGAGTCATGTAGATTTAGTGGGATATGGCTCAGGCATGCAGAGGGTCCCCTTTTTCCACTCTGTTTGGTGGTTTTCAGAGTACCTCTTGCTGCTGTCTTCTTTCAATAATGCTTTTGCCTGTAGTATAATTAATTAATCTTGTAAATATTTTGAATTTTAATTCTTTACTGTATTAATTTTCTCATTGTTTTACTGTGCATTTTTACCTTTTGCACTTGTAACTTTGGCCTTTGCCAGAGCACGTGTCCCAAATAGGCACATGTGATTTAACCTACTGTGTTGCCAGTAATGTACCAGTCTGTGGGCTCATAACTCAGGTGCAGAGTGTCTTCTGACATCTCCTGGGGGCTCTTCATTGGCAAAGAGCTCTGAGAAGCAGAGGACACACTTCGACACCCTTGTGGTTTCTAAAAGGACTAAGTCCTTGGCAATGTTCATATACAGTTATCTACTTTTTTTCTCCTTTCCTGATTATATGGAAGCTCTCTATAAAAAGCATTTTGATTGCACCAAAGTGTAGCTATTATAATTGTGCACANNNNGGGGGGGGAATGCAGCATATAATGATAGATATTTTTCACCATGGATGAGCTGCAATCATCACAGTATGCACTTCCTCTCAGCCATATAGCATGAGGAAACTCACTGTGTAAATTCTAAGATGGTATACTAAAAGGAAATATTTAGGATGTAGCAGTCGATGAAAAATAAATTGGAAGTATGCTGAGTTAATGAGGGAATGACTTGCAGCTCTTTTAAGTGTGACATGTTTTCAAAGAAAGCTGCCATGAAACAACCTTTCAAATTCAAATGCAGGTTTGTAGTCGGTGATGTTGTAAACAAAGGCTGTGTTTTAACTGGGACCCTGAGAGCATCTAAGTTTCTGAGTCTCCCACTCCCTCCTGTTGCTGCATGTCAAGCTCGTATTTAGGAGGCTCCAACTGTGCAGCATCCACTTGCTTGTGATCTCTTTGAAGAAGATATGTAGAGGGAAGAGGTAAAATTTCTTTCCTGGACGGTCTCTTGTGCCCAAGCAGTGCAGGCATCTAAATACTTCCGCTTCTCAAGGCTTGTCTTTTAAATGAAGCCAGAAGTGGTTACCAGCTCTTTGTGTTTTGAGTTGCATTGGCCTGTTTAAAGATCCTGTTCTGGCTCACTGATTCCTGGCACTGTGTCTTTCAGATGATAGGAAGAGAGTGCTGGTTTTCAATTTTGTAAAAGAAATGGAACAGGGAAGGCGAGGGCTTTCACAGCTTGAGTAGGGTATGAAGGCCAGGAAAGGCTTGGTACAGACCCATTCGACTGAGTTATTCTCTTGTTCTGGCACGCTTTGGGCCTGGTACCTTTTGGCAGTATCACATGCAGCTCTCAGGAGAGCCAGTTCTAGGATCCAAGATCTAAAAGATTAATTCTGCCTTTAGGGAAGGTGACTGGTATACCAGGGCCACAGCACTTCAGTAGTTGTAAGTGGACACTTGAATCCAAAATTACTGAGCACTAAGAAATCTGTATTATTACGGCAAAGCTCCTGACATGCCCCAGTCCATGGTGTTCTACATCTCTTGGCTGAGCTGCCGTGCATCTGCCTCTGCTCATCCATATTCCTTCCTAAAGGGAGAAGCACATCTTAAAGAGCTCCTCCCATCCAGCTACAGGGAGGGTGGGACTATCTGTGTTCTAACAGGAGGCCTGTCTGCCAGAAGCTTCAGCGGAACAGCTGTGCTCTCAGCCTGGAGCTCCTAACACATTAGACTGGAAATTTTGGTGGTGCTAGGGGCAAGAGTAAGAATTGTTAGTCCTCTGTTTCCTCCCTGGCATGGACCTCAGCACAGCAGCTGAGGTCCACTGTGAAGTTGCAGATTTCAGAAGAAAGCTCAGGTTCCCTCCCAGACCACTTGCTCCAGCATCAGAGACTACCAACATCACCATTTTGGGGAGCTGGGGGTGGGGGGGAAGGGGTGAGAGGGGGTGGGGAGGAAGAGCTATTTCAGTATTTTGAAAGGTTAAAATGTTGCTGGTGGCTCTGGCCCTGAACACACATTGCTATTTAAACACTAACTAAAAGCAGTCCAGGAAGCCCAGTGTCCTCTGAGAGACAGCAGATTGTGATTCCTTCACCTGGAGTTCAAACAAGTAACCTTCATCTCCCAGAAAAGTTGCCTGAATCCTACAGGATTATATTATACTGTTCTTAGTTTGCAGCTTTTGCAGAAATATAAATATTCTAAATCTAAATAAATTCACAGGCCAGTAAAGGAGACAGAAAAGTATGTTGGTATCATTGTTTCACACACCTCCTCTTTGTTTAATGAAAGAATTGGTGAGCAATCACTGACATTTTTTGACATATTACTTATCCAGTGAAAGTCTTATATAAAATGCGGAAACAGACCAGAAAGTAAACAAGAACCTGAGTTCCTTTGTCACGAATTAAATGCTGTTCTTTCCACTTATGTTTTATTTTTTTCTTTCTTACTCTTTCTTCGTAATATTCTTCAGCCATAGTCTGTACAGTAGAATACATTTAACTAAAAAGATGGCTACAGATTAGTGTCTAGAAGACAAAATAGGAATGTGAGTGTTAAGGATCTGGATCAAAACCCGCTTTCACCTCCTGTTACTGTTTAGAGTAGAAATAGATATGAGTTCTACTGCTTTGGAAAAAATAAATAACTTCCACTGTATTTTGGGCAGTGTGAACTTGGTGTATGTTAGTCATACTCTGAGAGTAGCAACTAAGCAAAACTATCAGGAGTGAGGGGCAGGGGATCACCTTTCTCTGAGATCCTCTGTCTTTTGACTGTGTATGCTATTGCATCCTAAACTAAAATCCTTGGTTAGGCTTTTAAGTCTTTTTATGGAAGTGGGCATGAAGCTATGGTAATTAATGATGTGGACTAGTGTCTGTGGAGTGAAACAATTTGTACTGAGGATGTCATGTCTGTACTATACACATTTGAGAGATTTTTGCTGCGGTCACGGTCACATGGGTGGAAATCCTATTTGCATTTAGACTGCCCTCCTTGAGCACATCTTAAATCTCAGTTTCATCTGAAAGAAGCCTCATTCATGTGTTCAGGGAGTGCTCCAGGATGCAAGCAGATGCTTGGTGAGGGTGCATTCGGGGAATTCAGTTCAAAATCACATTCCTCATCCAAGATCAAACACAGGTACACTCAGCATAAGATCATGTACAAATAAGCACTGGCAAAATTTGAATACCTGAACAATGTATGTATAAAATTTCAAAAATTCCAGCAGCAGTCACACAGCCAATGTGCACAGGTGTTTCTTTAAGTACAGTGGTATTTTTAGAAAATCAGATCATAATTTTCCACATGTAATCTGTTGTGAAGGAGATTTTGAACTAAAGTCCTAATCCAATATCTGAATTTAGCTACAAGAATATCCTTGCTTATTTGGTTTTCAGTTTTGAATCTTACAACCTGAGTTTCAGCAAATATTTCAGTTCTTTATTTCTTTTTCTTTCTTTCTCTCTTTCTTTTTCTTTCTTTCTCTCTCTCTTTGTCTCTCTTCTCTCTTTCTCTCTCTTCCTTCCTCCCTTCCTTCCTCCCGTTTTCATTCCAGTAAAACTTATGCATATTGTCTTTAGCTCTATGATGATTAAATTCTTAAAAGAATTTCAAGCATTACACAGTATAGTTCTGATTTTTTTTTTTCCTGCCTTGCCTTCAACCATTTCTCTGCTGAATTTTCTGATAGAGACTCCATCCTTTTTTTACAATGTTTATATCTGGTAGAGTTGTAGGTTTCCTAATAAACAATCTGAGAACTAGACTGAAGGATGAGAAGAAGCTTGCAGCTGAGGCTGCAAATGTTTAATTTTAGCAACTAATTGTTTTTTGAAAGACTGACAAACTTTGGAATTTGAATTCAAATTGAATTCATATTCATGTTTTTAGTACATTGTGCATTGTTTCTTGGTGTATTTTTAATTAATAATGAAAAAAATCATTATATTAACTAATTCTTGGTTGTAATTTACTTAAAATAGCTAGGATTTTTTTTCAACTATGACAATAGGAAAGAAACTAGATTTTTTTTACTGGGAGAAAATCTACTCTACTTCATTGCTTTAACAGGTTGAGGAATAAGTACAATAAGAAAAGAAAAGGCCTGACATCATACTTTTCTCATAGTAGGAATGTTCAATTGAGAAATCCCAATCCTATTTTCATGACTGTAGGAATAATGAGCTATGGTGATCAGGAACCTTCCATAATTATTAATATTTACTTTGTGACACTTGGAAGTTGGATCTGACCTACTGCACACTTTCCAGCACACAGGTGCTGAAAGCTGTTGCATTTGCTTGAGAGGGAACTGCATTTTTAAACTGGTTTCTACCTACTTCTTTATTTTTCTGTCATTATTAGAAGACTCATAGAAGGGGGACCCATATCCATTGGCATGCGTAGATGACCAAGTGTTGTATGTGTGTCTTGATCATCTGAAAATCACTTAGATTCAAGACCTTGTAAAAAGACTTAAAGTTACCCAGTAGTTTCTTCCTGCAGTGAGACAGTGGAAGACAAACCAGGAGAAATTTCTTGAGTAAAGAAAGAGGTAAAAGAAGATGAGTTGTTTGAGCCTTAATGAAGTAAAACCCTGTCCAATATCTGTAAGAGAGTTGGCTGGGTTAGATTTGCAGGACTGGCCTTAAAATGGTTCAAAGAGGTGGCTCTCCACATCAGAAGA
>WBNO01031701.1:53531-58531 GCA_013400575.1 Peucedramus taeniatus | reverse complement strand
TAATCAAAGACAACTTTCTCCCATTTTTGAAAGATTTTGAGATCCCAGAGATTTAAATGATGACTCTTTCTTGTACAAACATCAATGTCTAGTAAGAGTCTATATTAAACCTTCATCAAGTGTGTACTGGCACTAATTTTCTATGATCTTGTCTTAGTCTGAATCCTTGGAATGGGATAGATTAATAATGAAGTTGTTAGGTTGAAAGCTTTTTCAACCTGATAAATAACAGTTGGGTGTTGTGATTGTTTTAGCAACATAGCAATTATTGCTGCAGTTTAAACTATGGTCAGATCTACATGCTTTGTCTCAGAATCAAAACAAAGATAGTTCTGAGTGCAGAAATGCCTACTAAATGTCCAGGTGTCTGTAGAGAGATACAGCAACTCTGAAATATGGTAATTTTGGTTAAACATTTTTTAACTCTCTGAGTGTACTTCAGAAACACCTGGACTATTTTTTTTTCCTAACATGTAAATCAGAATGCAAAGAAATACAGACCACCAATAGATACGGAAAGTATCATATTGACAAAACGTCCAGGGAATTTGAAGGGCTAATGGCTTGGGCACTGCCTCAGAGATGGTACTGACACCAGACGAGCCTAACTGTGACTTATGCAGTGACTAGAACAACCTGGAAGATCTTTTCTGTTGGAAAATTCTTAAAGGTGATACTTTCATACATTAATGAGAAAAATGACCCAAAAAAACAGTATGCAATACAATCTATGAAAGCAAGACTGACTTTTCTGACAAATGTTTTCAGGTTTAAAAAATGTTGACTTCTCTACCTATATTTATTTAATTTTGACTATAAGGAGTGTTTATGTGGAGAACCTCTATTACTTTGGTCATCATGTGGAGTATGCTGGCAGCATCATCCATGCTGATACCAGGTAACATTTCATAAACAATAGGAGCTTCTGCAGTAGTGATGCTGAACTAAACTTAGTCAGTAAGAAATTGCTCCTTCATATTCAAGTCAACTTGCATCTTTAAAGAACTCTGCATTCCCCATCTGTGAGTGGGCTTGAGCTTGCACATTGCCTTCAGTGATACAGCAATGCAAGTGAGTAATGTCTGATATTTGAAAAATTACGTTGTAAGGGAAGATTTGCCTCTCATCTCCAGCTCACTTTTTCAACCTGTAAATGTTTGGAGATGTAAAGCATCATACTGGGTAAAGTACAGGGATTATTTTGCTTGAAAATGCATTGCCACATTAAGACTTTATGTAGGCTATTTACTTCACGTCTGCAGATGCTATTGCACTGTGCTCATATTGATTGGGATAATTTTCTTCATAGTAGCTGGTATGGGACTGTGGTTTGGATTTGTGCTGGAAACGGTGTTGATAATACAGGGATATCTTAGTAAATGTTGAGCAGGGCTTACACAAAGTTAAAGCCTTTTCTGTTCCTCTTGCTACCCCTTCAGTGAGGAGACTTGGGGTGCACAAGGAGCTGAGGGAACACGGCTGGGACAGCTGACCCAAACTGACCACAGGGATATCCCACATTATATGGCATAATTCTCAGTGAATAAAGCTGGAGGAAGAAGAAGGAAATGGGGATGTTTGTGGTGATGGAATTGTCTTCCCAAGTCACTGTTCTACATGATGGAGCCCTACTGCCCTGGGGATGAAAACTTGCGTGTTAGAGCAGTGAGTTAATGCCTTGGTTTGCTTTGCTTAGAATCATAGAATCTGCTGAGTTGGAAGGGACATATCAGGATCATGGAGTCCAACTCCTGGCCCAAGAGTCACACCTGTTGCCTGAGAGCTTTGTTCAAACACTTTTTGAGTTCTGTCAGGCTTGCTGCTGTGACCACTTACCTGGGGAGCTTGTTCCAGTGCTCATCCATCCTCTGGGGGAAAAACCTTTTCCTGATATCCATTTGAAACCTCCCCTGACTCTTCATATTGTTGATGACAGCTTCATACTGTTTCCTGTTGTCTCTGGTCAAAAGACTGAAAATACCCGTATAGACCTTTCTGCTTCCTCTCATGAGGAACTTTCTACAGTTTTCCTATTTTAGTTTCAAACACTTGAGGACCAAAGGAACAAGTTCTGATGTCACACCACTGACTTTATTGGCATGCCCATATTTATATTCTAGTTTAAAAGAGGGAAAATAGGTATTTCCAACATAATTAAAATATTTGAAAGCTTGGCTTTTAAAAGCAACCAAATTTACTTTTTCATTTAGGAATTAGATTTTTAATCCTCTATTTGGCATTATGTCAATAAATAATCTAGTTTAAAAGATTAAAGGGAATTAAGGGTGTTGCCCAGTGACCAGCAACAAAAGTCATACACTAATTAACACTTTAAGTCAATAATCTACCTATATAACCTTTGTCAGACACAGCAAGGGAGGGGGAATTTTCCTTAAATTTATATCTAAATAATATATGGTCAAATTAAGAACTTGAGTTGGAGGGTAAAACTTCTGCCCCAATAAATTAAAAAAGCTTGGGGTTTTTTGCTCACTTTTATCAGAAGTTGTCCAGTAATTAAAAAAAAAAGTGTTATTTTACAAATGCTTTTCTATCACAATATGTTCCATCAGCAGCTATATGCAAAAGTCCTAACTTTCTCAATTTTCTAGTGGTCTGCAAAGATTCCTATTTTAGGCCACATTGCTGAGGAAAAAGATGTTCTGGAGCAGATTTAAACATCTATAAGTAATAGACTATTTAAAACACTAGAATTTGAGCAACTGTTACTATCATGATTTGATAGAACTCCACTGTATCAAAATCACAGTGGTTTTACAGGGGTCACAAGCCAATTTCCAAAATCCAGAACTTTTTCTTTGACATATATAATAGCAGGTTATCTCCACACTGTGTTTACACACCCTTTTCATTTTTCCTTCCTGTCTTCATTATGTCAATTGTCCTCGTCTTTTGGTGGTTTATAGCTTAACTCTAGCAGCACTGCACCAGTGCTCAGAAAGAATCAGCGCCTCATAGGGATAACTGGATAGTCAGCTAGCTGGGACAGAACCAGAAATCCTAGCATTTTGAACTCTTTCTTGGATGACGAGTCTGCTTCAGTTCTCAACAAGAAAGCTTAATTTATCCTAGGCATTCACATCTCTGCTTTTCCTGCCATTTGTGGCAAGGTGGAAGCAAATGTCTAGCATACACATTCTTTCCCCAGCTGGATTCAGGTATAAAACTTTCTGACAAGAAACAGTAGTAAAGGGACCAAACCTAGCTCTGAAGATGAACTTAAGGCCCTTGAAATCTGTAGCATGCCAAGATAGCTTTATAATTTTTTTTGTTTTTATTTAAACTAAAAAAAAAAACATAGAAGGGTGGGCTGCTGAGATCATCTGTCATACCATCTGTGGTTGCCTAGCAGAATTACTCCAGCCTTGAGCTGGAGGAGCTCCCAATTGCAGCTGAACTGCAGTTGGGGATTTTATTAATACATCTCTCATTTATATAGCACCTTTCACTCTCAAGGATCCCAAAGCACTTGTTAAAGGATAAAGTTGAGGACTGAAGACTGCTAAAGGAGGAGAAGTTAGGAAATTTCCTCCCTCCTGACCAGTGGCTTCAAAACTTTTTACTAAAGAAAGCATTTATTGCTGAATTTGTTATTCTCTTTCATTCCTCTGAGTGTGGCTCAATGGGAGGTTGTGACCTTCAGGACGTCATGCAGCCTTGAGCTGATTTGTCCCTGCGGAGACAATTGCAGATATGCCTGGGTTTTCCTATTGTGTGTATGACTGACATGATTTGTAAGCATTGGTTATAATGCTTTTTATACATATAGGTGTATATATATATATATATGTAAACACATGTATTTATATATATAAACATATATGTTTATATATATTTAGAGTACAGAAAATAACAAGTGGAAGAAACAACTGTGATCAGCTGGCATTCAGGAAAATTAAAAATAAAGCATGTGGTGAAATCAGTCATTTTCACTTAAATGGCATTTAAATCCTGCACTGATGCATAACCTGCCCCACTGCTCTGCAAGGTGGGAGGACAGGTGATATGTCAGCTGTGCTGTGCCATGTAACTACAGTAGAAGGGCTGCATTAATGACAGACACAAGAGTTTGGATGAATGTTAACATGCTGCTATATCCATGCTGAGATGAAGTAGCAGGGCCTGGATTTATCATTAAAAGAGACCCAAGAGGCTCTCACTGAGCCAGCTGCTAAGGCCCTAAAACATATGTCACACCCTTCAGCTGTTCATCAATACAAAAGGCTTCCATCTCAAAGCACTTGACCTTGTTAGCCTCAGCGGTGTCAGTGATATTTTCAACAGGGAGACAACAGATCAAGTATGAAGAAGAGATTCTCTTAAGGGAAGTGTGTGCAGTCCCTGGCAAAATGAATGCAGAATTGCAGCCTGTGGACAATGGCTCCTATTTCTGATGTTTGTGGTTTGTAAAGGAGGTAAACTGCTACTCTTTTTTTCAAAACAGCAGTGAACAACTGAAAAAGAAATATCAATAAAATAAAAATATGGCAGTGTCAAATAAATTAGCTCTCCACATTACGAAATTTCCTAGCCTTCATCCACACCCCTCACACTGATCTTTGTGTTCTTACTAACTTCCAAGAAAGTGCAGCTTGAGTAAGGGTTAAGTGGGGAGTTCTGAAACCAGAGAGAATAACTGTAAGAATTACAGCAGCACTATCACCCTGACATTTGCAGGTAGCATTAAATGATGGTGCTAGTGTGAGAGTGCTTTAGCAGATGTGATACTGATGCACAGCTCTTAGGAAGGATACTGCATCCTCTCAGGTGCACATGGGTTAGTTCTAGTAGTCCCTTCATTCTCTGCATTTCCCAAAAGCACAGTAAAGCAGAGCTAATAAGATTTTTCCACAATGGAAAGAGTCATCATTTTCCTCCAAGTCTATCCATTAAGGGCCTCCCCCCACCATGATTTTGTGAGGGTAGTTTTTATGTATGGAATTTGTGTGTAAACATATATATATATATATATATATATA
>WBNO01031701.1:38199-53390 GCA_013400575.1 Peucedramus taeniatus | reverse complement strand
GGGGTGTTTGTTTTAACTTGTTTTAACTCACTTTTTGTTGTTTTAACTTGTCTTCTTGTTGTGGTCTTTTGGGATTGTGTTCTTGTCCAGTGAAATGATGGCAAGTTAGGTGGTTTTCCCAGTGCCTGAAAAGTAAATGTGTGCCCTTTAAGGATTATGGGACACACAGCTGCCCTCTTCAGCTCGGAAGTAGGGCCTGATTGTGGAAAAACATTATTTTGACCTGTCACCATCATGTAGCATCCAGGAGAATGCCAGCTGAAGCTGATGCATGGAGCATCCCATCACTGTGACAGCTTCTGGGATGATGCTGTGGCTGGAAATTTGGAAGAGGGGGGGTTCTCTTCTCTCCCTAGTTCCTGGAGTTCCAGTGTGGAGCTGCTGGGAAGAGGGAGGCTTGACTAGGACATCTCTAGGTCACAAGATAACAAGCTGCAGTGGTTGTGGTGCTGAGCTACATCTTTAAAGGTTGTGGGGAGCCCAGTGATGACTTGTCATCAGAACCTGCAGAGTTTCCTGGCTGGATTTTTAGGTCTGGGAGGCTCTAGGATGGGACTCTCAAAAGAAGCATTACCAGTGCCCTTTGCTCTTGCCTGCTCTGGCATGTATGCTGCTGCTGCAGGCCAGGGCCAGGTAGAGCAGCACACCCCAAACAGCATCAGCAGAGAGACTGCTGCACTGATGTGTCAATCTGCCTGAGGGGCAGGATGACACTGACTCAGCCTCCAACTTTTCCTGGCTCTTGTACTGTGCATTTCTCGTACACATCTCTCTCCCTTCTCATGAGCAAAAAGGGAAAGCTACAGTGTAACCTACTCAGTTACACATCCATCCAGTGTGAGAAAGCAGTTCATCTGATTAGGAACAAAAGAACTGGAGATGCAGACAGCTGTTTCTAACCGGGCACAGCAGATTAGGTATGTAATCCCCTGGCTGCCGTAAGCTTCTTTCAATTTCTTAAGCAGAACTGTATTCAGCAACTTTGAGGATGGGGGTGTAGTTATTCAAGAAGCAGTGTTGCAGCTTTCATCGTTTCCTAATGCAAAATCATGCTATAATGGTATTTGAAAAGAATGTGAACATTACTTTGATGGTAATGCAGAAAGCAGATACAACAATTTTTGTGAGATAATTTAACGTATCTTCTACTTTTTTTTCTTTCATAGAGAAGTGATTTAATGATGTGTGAAGTCTGACAAGTAAATTTCTTTAATGGTTCTCACCACAATGAACATTGAAAATAGCTCTTTTTCATACAATACGATTATGTATTAGATAACAGTTGGGAACTGATAATGTGGAAGAGATCAATTCTGCAAGCTGCAGAGCACCTACATTTCTCATTGAAGTTGATAGAAGTTGGAAGTACTCAGTGTTTCAGAAGAAGTTTCCAGTACCGTCCAGGATTGATTTTACAAAAGAATTTGTTTCTTGAACTGCAATTTAGTTATTGTTATGTTAATGCCTCCATCTTTTGATGCAAAGTAGCTGCAAAAGGAGGAAAAGTATCTTGAACGAAGATCACTCTGACAGTGATTAAAATACTTTATGGTATCAATGTGAGTATTGTTCAAGAAAGAATATATTGCATAAAACTATGGATTAACAAATAACAATAAATTAAAATAGTACATCAGGTATACATGTTGCAGCAGAAGTGTTCTTAAATAGAACATGAAATTTCTAAAAAAATTTTATAGTATTAGAAAATTCAGGCCACTAAAGCCAAATGCAATTACTGCTTCTAGTAGATAAAGTTTATCCTATTTTGCTGATGGACTGTGAAATGAGAATTATTATAATCACAAATATATTTTAAGTAGTTGTAGAAATTTAGACATATGGTATATGTATGAAAAAAAGTCTCAAACCTCAGATCCAATATGGTTTTTTTTAATACTGGAAAGCAAAAATTTAACTAGAGAAAAGGAAAGAGAAAGGAGAAAAATTGATAAGAACGTTTAACTGTACACAGAAACAAATGTCTGTCTTGAAACACAGCTAGAGGTATTTGAAGTAGAAGGTATTATTTACATAGTAGTGCTGCCTAGGAGAAGGAACACTAATGTCAAAAATTATGAGGTACTGACAACCTTCTTCCACTCCTGTTAGTGCCTGAAGTCCAGTCATCACACTTCAGTATGCACCTTCAGGACTGTCCCAGTTCAGCTGCCTGGGGAATGAAATTAAAACTGTAATCTGTGTTTAGTGGCTTTGTAAGTACTTTTTTTATGATTTCAGGTCAGAATAAAATAATTCTTGCTACCTGAACCTGTCAATAGAGCTTGCAAACTTCTCTCGTGCTGCCTTTCTGTTGAAATGAGAATAAACTGAGGAATACAAAACTGGACGACAAGAGTAGTGATGCCATTGGGTGCTTGCTTTTGTTTCGCATGACCGTGGATAGTGAGCAGAAAGAACTGTCCTGCTGGGCTCCTATGCCTGCCTCCCCATGGGGATCTCACACTGGAAAAAGAAGAAGGAAGGCCAGGAGAGACTGCAGCCTCACTATGGATTGAGGTCCAGCTTGGAAGCATAAGCACACCCTCATTAGACTTAGCTGTCCCCTTTCTGCAGAGCTGCTTTCTTTCGCTTTGCTGTACCCCTGGGGTATTAAACCAACCCCAGCTTGGTTTTCAAACCCTAGAAGTAGAGAAGAGATTGAATTTTGCTGTGACATGCCAAAACATGCCTCCACTAGCTCTTCTCCTTGGCTGGGTAAGAGCATCTTCCCTATCCTGTCATGCCATGCCATGCTGTCAGTCCTTCAGATGGCTCAGAGAGAGGTAAACTGCTCTTCCTCAAGAGGGATGAGAAGTGCATGCTTCTGTTTGGTGGGAAAATAGACAATGTCCCAGGGAAAACTCTGCTGAGTATGCTGTATCCTTTGCTTTCTTTAGGGTGCTGCATTGGATGGGATGGGGTAGGGGAAGGCTTCTGGGATTTAGAGATCTTCCACTGAGTGGTTTGAAAGGGAAACATATGGATAGGCACCAGTCTCCCTGTTTCTTGGGGTGTACCCAGCTAAATAGTGAAATGTTAACTTATCTGTGGAGAGGTGTCTGTCTAAAGTTCCTCTAGGAGACCTTAAATATTAGCCACCGAACCTACATCCACTTTTTTTGTCCTATTTGGTCTTTAATGGAGGGATATAAGTGATGGAAAAATCATAAATATATGTCATTTTGTTGGAATAAGCTCTCAGTCTTTTTAATTTCTACTCATTGCGGGATCTGGAAAACCTTACAGATAGTACGGATACAATTTTAACATGCTATTAGTTTAAAAACCAAATTCCTAATTTGGTGGTTTTTTCCTCTTTAGGAAATGTTCCGCAGTAGGTAAACAGACTGAGAGAATACTTTGCAGTGCTTGAAGGTGATTGACACTCTGTATTCATATATTGCTCCTTGTTGCTACAGATTCCTCTATGTCCTTACTCTCCATTGCAAGAATAATTTCCTTACTCCTACAATCTGCCTGACGTCATATGCACATTTGAGATGTCTTAATTTTGAATCAGTTTTACTACTTGCTTGTATTCCTCTTGGTGCTTACTTTCAAGTAAGTGGGACAGTAGAGCTTCTGCAATTCCTTCCCAGTGGCAGTTGACCTGCCAGGACAGTACATACACTTGTAAACCCTCTCGGACCACTGGCCTTCAGCTTTGGCCTCATTTCTAATGCAAAAAAAAGGAGGAGTTTTCTGGCATGTTTTGCCAGCTCTGGCGTGTCTGTGTGTTGAGGCAGCATTGCCACCTCTTTGTGATGGCAAATCTACTGCAGTACATTTAGGTTCTGCTGAACTGAGACAGAGACATTTATACCTACAAATTTGTACAAACACATATGCTGCTTCTTCATCTGCATAGCATGTTATGGAAGGAATATGTGAATTAATATTTTTTAAAGTTGTCTTTAAATTACTTTCTGACACACACTTTGCTAATGGAACAAAACCTGAAGAGTTTAAACTTTCCTTCATTTTATGGAGGAATAAAATAAACTTTCCTTCATTTTATGACTTCTTAATTCTTGTGTGCATTTTGTCAAACACCCTATTTTTTTCTTGGCTCCTACATGCTGACACAGCACCAGTTTTCTTGTCTAATTTTATAAACTGTTCAGCCGTGCAATTATTAGCGGTTTTCTTTTAATTATGTATTCTTGTTAACCTCTTTATCCTTTCAAAGTTGCAGATTGTGATTGACATGCAGTATTAATTAAGGCATATAATTTATGACATTGGAGCTTGAAATTAATAAGTGACAATACAATTACATGGTTTGCCTAATTGTCCTTCAGTAATATAAAGATTGACACTTACCACAGCATTCAAAGTTAAAAGCTCTCAAACAGATAGTACAGCTGAATGTAATCACCAGTAAATCTAAAGTAAAAAAGATCCATTGTAAGGGATAGGCTGTTGAGAAAAATATTCAGCTGTGGCCTTGTTTCATTAAATAAATGATTCTATATGTATGGGTCAATCTCAGAATTAAATTAAAAGTATAATTTTTTCTATGACTTTTAATTGCAAATAACTTTTGTCTTAAAATTTTTAATTTTTTATTAATTGCAAATTAACTTTTTTATATTAATTGAGATTTCCCTTTCCTATCTCTACTCCCATCTGGCAAAGTCCCAGTACATCCAACAGTAACGCTTGTTATTGTTGGTCCTGTCCACATCACTGCAGTTTTCTTTACACCTCTGTACAGTCATCTAAATGTTGGCAGCTTACTGTTTATAAGAACACCACCACTCTTTTTTAATAGCATAGATTATGGTCCTGTGATTGCTGAAGAATATGAGACATACTATTTGGGTGAGCATTCTTAGTAGAATTGGGACTTCGAAACATAATTTCCAATGGCATCCTTTTCTTTAACAGCAAGCATTCCCTTGAGATCAATGTCTTTGTCATCTGGTCCCCTGACACTGTGATAATGCCCATAAAATTTTGACTAATTTTGTGAAAAGTATAAACACATGCCATGTGTAGATGAGACTTTCAGGTTATTCTACTTGAAATCCCTGCAGTTTTGTTTTAAGGAAATTCCTAGCTTTGTGTTATGTCAAAGAAACTGGTGACCTGCAGTATATACTTCCATTTTAAACTTTTGAACGTTAACTCCTAGAGACATTAAGAATATAAAAACTATTTTAGTCAGAATGCTTTTAGACAGAATTATTCCTGTTAAACAAAATACTGTTATTGGAATTTTAGTTTATTGCCAAATATCAGAAAAAAGTACCTCAAATGAGGAAACTTATAAAATATTTTTTATGTAGGTGAACTATTAACACACCTTGAAATAGAGTGCTTAGAGCAAAATCCACCAAGATTCATTACCCTGATGAATTTGGACATAAAAAATCATGAAAAGAGAAAAGCAGATTGAAAAATCTCATACTGTAGATCTGCCTATTTTGCTATAATCTTATATAAGATTATAATCTGAAGTAGTAGAGCACAAATTATAGATATCTCACATATGAATCTGTGCAAGCCCTGGGAAAGCAAGCTAGTGAGTGAAAAAAATGGGCTGACAATGGGCTGAGCTGTGCACCCCGCACTTTTAGCGCAGATGAATAACAAGAAGGGAGAAAGTGGTAGGTGATTCCATGACCTTATAAAATGCTGGACTGCAGCATTATGAACATAGGGACATGCATGGTTCTGGTTTCCTGTGGGAAGGTCCATGCTGCCATATCACTGCTGGGCTAGCAGTCTTCTTGCAAAGCAGAAAATTGGGTCAGTATGCCCCAGCCCCTCAAAAATGATGCTATTCCCCTGGAACTGTGGTTCTCTAAAGTAAGCTGAAAGTGTGGAAAGTCTTGTTGGCCACTAGTTTTGTATCTTTGAAATTACCTTTTAGCTGTATTCCTTGCAGATAAGCAAAGGAAAAACACCTTCTTAATAAAAGCTGGTTTCCTCAATTATATATCTTGATATCTAAGGAAAACACTAAACATTATATTTGATTTGAAAGAAAATAACATTTGTGAGAGGTAACGAAACAGGAATATGAAACAAAAGAACACCATTCCTTGTGGTGATATTCTTCTTATTTCCTAAAATACTTAAAAATGAATTTTAAGAATTTGATATTCAGTAGTCCCTTTTATGCATTAATGGTTTGAAAGAGCACTCGATGAAAGGTTTAGCCAATGGTCATTTGGAAGATCAAAGTCTAAATTACCAGGTAAAACTGGTGTAGAGATAGCAGGATGTTTTGTTAAATTGACTGAAATCTCTCTTTTTACAGCATACTTGTAATCATTCTAGTATTTGTTTTTGAAATCCGTCAGGAGCAGCCAAAGGTAAACTGGGAGGTAAAATGGCCAAACAAGTAATCTCAGAGCAACTATTCTAAAAACTTTTAAGTCCTAGGAATAAAAGCCAACATAGAGTTATAGAATTAGAGAATATTCTAGGCTGGCAGGGACCCAGAAGGTATATGGAAATCCAACTTCAAGACCTGCACAGCACCCTGAAGTCACATCATGTACCTGAGTACATTGTCCAAAGACTTCTTGAGCCCTGGCAGGCTTGATGCTTGATGCTCTGAGGAGCCTGTTCATGGTCCTCTGAGTAAACAACCTTTTCTTAAAGTCCAACCTAAACCTCACCTGAAACAGCTTCATGCCATAACAACAAAGCTTGAACCAAATCTCTTAATGATTTCTGTTCTTTTCTTGGGCGGTGGTGTGTGGAATGCCAGAAAAGTGAGCCAAATTTAAGTTGCAGAAGAATTTTTGAAGAAATCAGCATGCCCATATCTTTACTGACTGTATCATTCTGCTCCAGACCTGAGAGCCCAGCAGAAGGTAATTGCAAGGCTAGGAGTTCGGACTGGAGACAAGGAACAGCTGAGCCTCCTGTAAATAGCACTACACATCTCAGTAAATAATTCTTGATTTCATTGTCATTTCATTGCAGTAGTTAAGGGAGGGTGACTTGGTTAAAACAAATGCAGATTGATTTGTCAAGAAACATGCTTCAACCTTGGATGCCTATGCATTATGATCAATAATGTTTTGCTTTCTCTGTCCCCTCAAAGAGAATGTGCCTCCAGTTGAAGGGAATACGATTCTCTTCTGCCAGTGACATTTTATAACTGTGGAAGCCTATTTCTGAGAAGCCTTTTTGTTTGATGTTGGCACAGAAATAAAATTCATCAGATATGCAAGATGTGAATGGTCATGTGCATAGACCCTTTCTTTTATAATAGAAAGAGCAGAGACCAATAAAGCTCAGAAGAAGGAAACAGCTGTAAGCAGCCTTGTACTGGGGGTGTAATCCTGATGAAAAATGTTGCTGTCATAACAGCAGGGATGACTTAATGCTGACACTCAGCAGCATGATAAATAGCTTGTCAGACATAGGCAGTGACAGAGTCAAGTGAAACTGCCCATGACAAGTTCTGAAATATTAATCTTCTACTAGACTGTGACTGTGCTGAAGGGGCAGCAGCGTAGAGAAGACTTGGAGGGGAGACACTTTGTAATATAAACAAATGTACTTTAGGACAAAATGCTTTTATTGTGCAGAGAAATTTTCCTTTACAAAGACTATTATGTATACTATTTTTGTACAGGACTCTGAACATTTATGCTTTACAACAGTGTGTTTTATTTTTCCAGCACATACTCTGATAGAATTTCTCTGAAATATTTAACTTCTTATTGGTAAGAGGAATTTGTGTATAGAGGATATTTTGGGGAGAAACATTAATGAAACATTATTTTCTTTTTCTATTTTTTTTTTTTTTTTTGCCACTAGCCCATACACTCTTCTTCCAAGGATTTTTCCAATTTACCTAGGATCTTTACTGTGAATGTCACATAAGCAATGTGGCAGGGTTCCCTATGCCAAACACCAATTGATTTATGAACTGCTTCTCCATTAGAGATGACCTAGAGTGATGGTAGATGTAATAGGCACTTGATATTCAAACCAGACTATTTATTTAGATGTAATTTACTTAATAAAGTACTATGCTATCTTACTCTTCAGGGAGATGGAGTTGTCAACACACTACTCTGAAAATTATGTATCAGAGACTCTTGCATCCCTTTTGAATACTATTTTGATTACCAAGACTCCTTATGACAGACAAATGTTCTGCTTTCATTCAAGATCAGGGCTGAAATCAATAAAGTATGAGAGGTTATGATGGACATGCACTTTGTGAAGATAATGGCAGGATACAGTATGCCAAGTAATAATGTTCGAGATGATCCTGTGTCATCTCAAGAGGTGCAAGAGGTGCCACTTCAATGCTAGCCAAGATGCAGTGGTAACAGTTACAACAAATATTTTCCAAAGTTCACCAGTTTGCCATAATAGTTATCATAGGTCTATGGTTACAATCTACAAGGTGATTTAGCCCATTATAAAGATACAGGGCTTAATTGTTGCAAATGTGAATTGTTGTCTTTAAGTTAATAGTACTCTAATTTCTGTCTTGAAGAGACTGTAAATTGAGCTGCCAGTGGAACATTGGCTCAAGGTCTTATTTATTCATCAATACAGTGTAGATGGAGTGAGAATGATGCATGTTTGGCTCCACAGCCAGCACAGTACCTAAAAGTCTCTTTATGTACCCTGACAACCTATTGCCTTATCAGTATTGAGGAAAGGTGACTGAACAAGGTCTGAAGTGGCTGAAGAAATGCCAATGTTTTCTGTGGTTTCATTCTCCAACATGTGCATTGGTCAACGTGCCAAGTCGTGCTGCCCTGAAATCCCAAAGGGAATGAGTACAGTTATGTGAAAGACCATGGGTAGTTGTTTGTTAAAGACAAGGTGAAGTCTGCAAAGAATTGAATTACAGTTCTTAGTGTAAGAACCATTTCTTTCAGTTCAAGGAAGTATGATGAATACAGATTACAGCGGAGCAGATTTCAGAGCAAGTCAAATGAAATGGGATTCTACCTTGGACCAGAGGGGCCCAGGGTACTTTGATGCTCTTTGGGAAAAGAGGAGATTGTGTTCTGGTTCTGAAAGCACCACAGTATATTTGAGAAATACAGCTCTCCTGGTGCCAATAGTTCTTGAACTTGGCGTATACATTAGGTACTTATGATATCCTAATAATTCTATGCTTTAGGGTCTAATTCAGCCTGGTGGTATTGACAGGTAATTAATGTACCCAGGTAAAACATATTCTGAAACTATCATAGAAGGATGCACATGCCTTTTATGCAGCTGCTTTTGTCTCCAGTGGTGGAAAGGTGACCTGTTTTGGGGTCAGTTCCAGTATTAAGGGGAAGTTATTCATACTCAGCAGTCACTGTTATAAGCCCAGTATGATGTGACTTCTTGTTCTTGACTTTGAAACAATGTTTTTTCTGTAAATGCGCACAAACTTATAAGAGAGATTCAGTAGAAAAATTCATTTAATGATTCCAAGAGAAGCTTAAAAATTTTGCTATAAAGAATTTTAAATTTAGCTTTTTACTCTACTGAGGTATCAGGTTTTCTATACATAATACAAATGTACCATACTTATTCAATCAACATTTTCTGTTATCTTTTTATATAATACTAAATCTTGCTGTGTTGAGTTTGGGGATTTTTACTCATTTTCCATGTATTTTGTTTTGATTATAGTTTTGATGTTAGTGTTTCATTAATACTGTTAAAGTGCACCAAAAAGAGATATTTGGTAAACAAATTTTCAGCAGATAGATCCAGGAATCTAATTCTTTGTCAAGGAGTAGAAGCCAATATCAGCTTAATTTTCAAGGAGTTTTTAGTGTTGTCTGTTAGACAGTCATGAAAAAAAATATTTTCCAGAGCTTAGGGCTAATGAGAATTAATAGTTCTGGTCTGTAGTTTGATAGTTTCTCTGTACATCTGAATTGTTCCTTTTGGGGTAATAATGATTTAGCACAATCAGTGATAAGACTGATATTCCGTTTGCTTTCTTTTAAAATATTAAATCCCCATAAAGTAAAAAAAAAATTCAAATTAGTTAATTTTTTCTGAAGGAAGGATCCAGCTATTTTTAAGAACCCATCTTTAGTTTCTTACAACGTAGTAGTAACACTTTGAAATCCGGTGTAACAGAAACAACTTGGGGATATTTTGATTTTTTTTTTTTTTTTCTGAAAGGAAAAGAGGGAAAATTAGTAAGTAAGATTCTGAGTAACATGAATATGATGAATCTTCATATGCCAAACCTAGGACAATTTTTTTGTTGTGTTACTTTTTGTGTAGCTTGGAGGGATTTACTTGTCATCTCAGACTCAACCAATCATTGAAGTCCCTCTGATCTCCTCCTCCAAGTAGTAAGAAATACAAAATTTTGGAAAAATGAATGCAACTTTTTCTATTTTGGGAAGCACATTCCCTATTCACTTTAGATGATAAACCAGGTAAAGGTAAAAATAATTGTTTTGCCAGAAACATTGAAATATGGATGTGGAGTTCAAAAGACCACAGTAACATTAATGTAGGATGTGAGCCAATGAAATCTGAATTACATCCTTGCTTTGATTAGCAGAAAATATGGAATAGTTGTCCTTTTTTGACCAATAATGAATGAAAAAATTGTGTTTCCTTTTGATTAATAATTCCGTCTTTTACACAAGAAACCTCTCAAATTGAATTTTTTCAAAGCAAGTGCCTTTCTGTGAAGGGATGTGACTTTGAGGAAGAGTTCCTCACCAGATCAGTTAAGCAGGAAATAAGTAATTATATGTAATGCATATTTAATAAAGCAATTTTTCAGTCTTCTTTTTGTCTACCAAATTCTTCCTCTTATGAAGTTAAAAACTGAGTTGTTGAAATTAACTGGAACTAAAGGGAAGAGAAATTGATATAATAAAATTATAATTTTAATGATGCACATCATGCATAGCAGGGAGGATTTTTCCAAAGGTACAAAAGATTAACTTTCTTCAAACCTAGAGAATAAAAATAATTGGGTCCTGTTAGGGGTGAATACTGTTTCATCTGCAGTCTGTTTAGCTCGATATATCTGCCAGTAGGACAGAAATTGGGCATAGACAAAAATCTTTGTGAGATTACGTCTGCACAATATTTCTTTCTTGTTTTCTTACAGACTTCTTAAATCCATAGAAGAATTGATGTTGTTCAGTGCTAACTCTTACTGGTAAATCTTCCCAGTCCTTGAGGTGTCCTAGCAACCTGGGGTGTTTTATTGTGTTTTATATGCTTTTTTATAATTGTTCTGTACCTTGGTTTATCCCAGTTCTCCCCTATTTCAGTGGTTCTGCCCATCCTGTCTCCTCCCTCAACCCCTCCCTGGTGTCCTGTCTGTCACTCAGCAGCCCATCCCTTCCCCCTAGAAACTTCTGTTAAGGGCGTCGAGGGATTGGTTCAGGAACCGGGGTTCCTCCCACAGGTTACCCCCATTGGTCTCCCCAGAGACCCATCTTCCCAATGTCCATACCCCCATGTTTCCCTATTGACTCCCTATCTTTGTTCCCTCCCCCCTTATAAGATCCCTGATAGCCCAGAGCTTGGTCTTTGAAGTGAGGTCATGCTGGGCTCAAGGTCCGTGTCTTAATAAACCTGGACTGATACCTCCATTCTAAGTCCACTCCTTTTTCCACCGCAGTCGTATTCCTGCCTCACCCGCGAAGGCGAGAGCCTGAGCCGCCCTCCTGCCCCTCGGAGATCGGGAGAGGGTTCCCCCGCAGCTGTGTGTGCACAGCCAGCCGGGACCCCCCGAAGGGACTCTCAGAGGGGCTTTTACAACACTGGGGTTCTTATTAAATGAATTCTCACTATTAATATGGAACTATATTTTCGCATTGCTTTACCAAACTCTGATTCACCTACTGTGTGATGGCTCCATAGTTCATCTAATAGTTGTCACATAAAGACTAGCAAAAGTAGCAATAGAATGTCTTTAAACAAAGCAAAACAAATTGTTATTTTTACATCCATTCTTTGTTGAATGGAGTCTTTGGAAAGTTAAAAACTCATTTATCTTATGAGAAATATTAAAGCCCCCCAAAAATTTTGAATTATAAAAACTACTTGAAGAAGTTTATTATTAATTCAAAAGAATTGTCATTTTTGTTCTACATTTGAATATCAAGAAAATCCTGTTCCATGAATGCTGGGATAAATGCCAACTGTTCTCTTGGATCATCCCAGCTGAAAAGAACGTGTACTTCTTGCCATCAGTCAAATTTTCACATTCATTAACTAATTAAAAAAACCAAAAAGAAACAAACTCCATTTTGCCAACACCATGTTTTTTTCCAGTGAATGAAAGCCAGCAGTGTATCCCTTTTAGCATTAGTTTATGGCTATTCTAATGATAGTGGTAGTTTTGCTTAGTAGAGCTCATTTATCTTTGTGTTCTGTGCCATGTTATGGGGAAGAGATGTGTAATATTCTGGAACTATATAGCTGTCAACTTTCTGGGCTTTTCTTAGTAAACAACTTTATTAAATTAAATGTCATTAGGAACACTTTTGCTGGGCTTTTGCTTTCCTCCAAGACTTGATATGTTTGTTGGCAATTTCTCATCTGGGCCTTTCCCCCAGATGATAGCTTTGGAAAAATATGTACTATGGCATTTTGTATAACAGGAAATAAATAATAAAGTTGAGAAGAGCTATTTAATTAGGGCAAGCCACACCTGTTACCTATCTGCATCGCCTCATCTTTGCATTAAAATGTTAATTGAGCACAGCTGCAGGATGGGCCCTATCCTCCTGGTTTGGAGTGTCCTTGACACTAATGTCAATTAGTGCAGTTCAGCTAGGAGGCAGAACTGATGTTCCCACACACACTCCCTTCTTTTTCCACCACTGATGGGGTTGCAGGACTTTTATCATAATGTCAGTTGTACAATTTTTAGAAATTTAATATTTTAATTTGTGTGTAGATTTTTTTTGCCATTACATGAGCATAATAAAACCATAAACAGCAGATTTCAGAGTCAAAAAAATTAGCATAAATGTAATAAGGTACCTCCCACATATTCCATACCTATCAGTTCCCTACTTTCCTTCCCTTTCTCCATACCAGTCTTTGTAGGAGACTCCTGGAAAGGAGTCAGAATACTTAGCCAGCCACCAGGGAAAGGAAAGAGCCTCTCAGCAGTTGTTGCTCAGATGGCCAGGCTGTTTCATGCTGCCTGGAGCCTCCTCTTCATCTCAGCCACAGTCACCTCCTTCTCTGACAAGTAGTCCCTTGTGTCCCTCACTGCTTGTCCTCCTCCAGTCCCTTGCCCCAAGTGCTGAACAATCTCCTCTCCCAGCAGGAAGGAGTCTCACAGTAGTAGAATAGTCAATATTTATGTTGAGAGAACTGTACTTTTATAAAGCATCATGGAAAAAAAGCAGTAATAAGGATATTAAGACACAGCACATAAAGTACACAAATCTAACCTAATTTAGTTTTTGGAGGTATAATTTTGCTCTTTAAATATAAGAGTAACATTTGTGACAGACCAACTTATAAAAGACTAACCATGTATGCATCTGTTTCTCCCTCCCACCCCTCCTTCTCTGAATAAAATTGCAGCTGGTGTGGACATCATCTCAGTGCAGTCTTTAAGGAATGCTGGGAAAACACATAGATGATCTTTTTAAGATAATACATTTTCAGTTGGTTCACGTTGAAATGATTGGACAAGGACAGCATATTTTGTCTCTGCTTAGAAAGATTGGAACCTGCGTACAGGAACTTTATCTGAAAATGTTTTGAAATAGGAAATATTTTATGATTTATTACCTGAAAGCCATCAATCCTCCTGCTGGCAAAATTGAAATAGCAGTACATAGCTGTTAACCCCATGTTCTGTCAACTTGTAAATACAATCATTTTAGAATTTTACATGTGGGAAATTTATTTTATCCATGTATACTGTGACATTATGCAAGTAGAATAGATTTAAGCAAAGGACCAATTTATTGTCTGATGCTCCTCAGTGGATGGTTTTCTAGTGGCAGCAGATTTACAGGTTCATAAGACCTTTCACAGAAAGTCCTCACAACAGGTTTTCAGAGATACTGATTTTTTCAGAGCTGTCTTTCAAGAATACCACTAAAGTTTATCCAATCTACAGCAAACCCTCCTCGAGGTGAGGGAAATCAATGAAATCTCACAGGTGAGATCCAAGGAAAACTAGCAGAGATGATGTTCATAAATTGGTGCAAGGGCTGTTTGAAAATGAGAGCTAGCCTATGAACAGCTTCAACTGGTTGTTGAGTCTGATGAAGTCTCTGTGAAGAGAGGAGTGACTTATCTCTCAGCTTTTTACCACAGAAAAAGAAGGTCTGCAATTCAAGAATAGTGCCTGTTCTTTGATGTCTTCTGTGCTGTAAACGCACTGTATGGTCTTCACAACATCAGGAAAATTAGGAAGATCAATGTTACACTGTAGGTCTCTAGGAAAAAATGATTTCTTATAGGAGGCTGATTGCATCCTGGGGCTGCCCTGACCAGTAGTAACCTACTAAGACCAGAAAGCTGTCATCAGCAGGGCAAAGTATAGAGATGTTTTGTGACTGTTTTTACTTTGTGACAGTCACTTACAAATGTAGTGGGGGGAAGGTATTTCTGCAGCAAGATATGTGAATGAATTTGTTTTTCTGTAATGGGTTAATGTGTGCTTATCAAATGTGTGATGTGTGACCAGTTGCCTTCTTTGAAGCTGGTGAAGAGAGGGAGGACATACTGGGACAGTTATTTAAAATCCTAGGATAGAGTATTTGTGGCTTGCTGCTACATCAGTTATGTTTTCTAGTTGCTAGCAACTGGGCCACAGTTTACACTGGTCTGGTTTGCTGTGTTTGGATTTTTTTTCTTTTGGTGCATGTTAGTTTTTTTTTCCTGTTGTTTTTACCTGTTTTAGCTGCAAAAGTAATATGCTGTTTTTAACACTGAATAGCCATATTACAGGTATTTTAAGTGCAATTGTATAGCCTGCAGAGTTGAGAAATGCTGTATGAGTGTGGAGGTTGTGCTGGTGTTCCTATTGAAAACACTGCACAACGCTTCTCCTATTCCAGCTCAGTATCCTCAGACAGGTATGTGTGTGTGCTCCCAGTCATAATTCATGGAAAAAAGACCTTTCTTGTTGATTTGCTGAGAGGGCATCTCTGTCTATGGTCTGTGCATGCGCAGTAAAACCAGGGATGCTTGTGGCAGGCCCTAGTGGTCGGTACATCTGGTTGCTGGAAATCCCAAAC
>WBNO01031701.1:3199-33199 GCA_013400575.1 Peucedramus taeniatus | reverse complement strand
ATAAAGCTTTTGGCTTGGATTATATACAAATCACAGTAAATAGAGCTGCTTGAAAGCACAGCGAAACCACAAACCCAAAATTTTTTGAAAGTTATCCAGGATTAAAATTTTTCATAAGGACTTAAGAAGCACAGTTACCCATCTCAAGCATTGCTAAGGCCACATAAGGACTTTGCCATGAAATAAGCACAGAATGGAGAGACAGGATGGTGCTAACTCCAAGCTTGGTGGAGGTGAGACCTGGGTAGCACATCCTGAGTAATGCATCCAGACAAAAATCTCCACTGTGGCAAACTGTGAAGCAGTGACTGCTTGTACACATATCACTGGTCAAACAAAGATCACTGCAGGTTCTACGACAGATGCCACCTGTGACCTCCAACAGCCACTCCCCAAAATTGGCCTCTGTGGATTCCTGGAACCTGGACTGTAAGTTAAGCGTCTGTGACAGGAACTTGTGATAAGATCAGGGGGAATTTTTGCCTGGGTGTTATCTCTGATATAGAGAGATGCTAACAAAGCTGGTGGAGAAGAATGTATCACTAAAAATGGGCACAAAGAATGCAGAAGAAGAAAAGCCAATTCAGCAACTGTAGTGTAATCACATTGCAGAAACTTGGACTGGGCAAAATGTAATTTTGACAGAGGAGATTGAGACCATCAACTCATGGCCCACAGACCCAAGAAACCCAGCAGCTCAAAAGACAGGGCATGGGACTAATTAGAGAGGGACTCATTTAAGCAATAGAATAAAAGAACTCTGTAGTTAATAAGCATTAATTCAAAGTTCTGAATGACCTCAGAAACCCCACCATTGAGAAGCCCAGGATGAAGAAGGACCAATAGGACACTGATGGATCCATGGGTGATGACTATCTTCTGCTTAATTTCTGTCTCTCTCTTTCTCTCTCTGTTTCTCTCTTTCGGAGAGGCCTGACCACCCTCATGAAAAAGAAGGGAAAAAAGGCTATCTTGACCTTCCTGAGATAATATATTAGTTAATATTATTTACAGAAACACTTTACTAATTGTTGCCACCTTTACATAGCCCTAAAAGCCTTTTAAAGTACACAATATGAAATAAAGTCACAATCCTGACTGGAGGAGTTGATTTTAAAGAGCACACATAGTGAGGAAGAAATCAATCAAAACAAACTTGTGAAGTTCAAGGCATAACTTATCTTTCTTTCTGGAAGTTCCTTTTTTTGGACCATCAAATTGATGAGCACACTGTTGATACAGGGTATAGTAGAGCAGTGGCCTGATCTAAGAGAGGGAAACTATAGCATATTTAACCTATTTCTTCTCCAGAACTGATAGTTAGAAGACAATTTATTAATCTAAATATTTTTGTATTTTGTTCTAAATGTACTTTACCCTCTATCTTTCAGAGAAATTCTGTATTCAAAACTACATTAATTCTGAATTATTTTTGTGTTTATCCCAGGGGCTTTCTGGGATAAAAAAAAAAAAATTACATAAAAACATGCAATGCTTGTGCACTGAGTTGCAGGTGACCAGACTGTGACATCCGGTACTGTGGCTCTGTATGGATGTTGTATCAAAAATTGAGGGGAATCTCTTATGCTGAAGAAATAATGTCCTAAAGCTGCCTTCAAGGTTTTCAATCTAAACTACAAGGGAAAAAAATATTGACATTCAAACTTTCATTGGCAAAAAAATCTTGCTTTTTTCTGTAATCAAATGTGCTAACTTATGCTAATCTTTTAACTCCTTAGGAAAAAAAAAAAAAAAAACAAAAACCCAAACCCCTGAGTGCATAGTGGAATCTATTCTTTAAATAAAGATCATATGTCAAAAGTGCACAACTAGATGCAAAACAGTGTGGTTAGGTGTCTCTGTGAAAGAACAGAAATTATATTCTCTAAAACAGCTTTAATATAAGCCAAAGCCATTTTCTGTCAGAGTGCTGCCATGCACTTGAAGAGTAAGGAAGCTCATTTTCCTCAAGTCTCAGCCTATAACACTGGTGCAGGTGTATCATACCTAAATAAACATCCACAATAATTTTTGCATAAATGTAGAGTGACACAAGAATTGAGATGCAATTATTTCGCATTTGTGGGGAACGGAGATGGTTTATTTGGTATGTCAAGTACTGACTCCCTAGAGAGAGAGAAACCACTCACTGAAATGTCTAAATTTTTACAATGTGTTGGTATGGTGGAAGCATTAAATAGATAGCTTTTATAGCCATCATGTGTGCATTTTTTTGCCAAATCTTATGCTATTTCTGATCAACACTTTTAAGAGTCTTTGAGTTCAGACAATGGCAAACAGATTCATTATTAGCAGGAAAAATCCTCCAAAAACAACAAACCCTAAATGATATAATTCAGGGAATAGATTAAGCAGTGCTGTGCATTTAGTATGCTTAGACTTAAGGAATTAACTGAACATAAAAAAGTATTTTTAAAAGGCCTACGGTGTTAACCTTTGTAAGCAGAGCACTTTATTTACTTTATAGTATACTTATATATTATATGCTTAGAGAGTCAAAAAAAAAAATTGGGTTTTTTTTTAATATTAGCCTTTCTTGAGTTCTCCCTGTGTTATATGAAATGGTCTCTTCAAATGCTAGAAACTGCTGAAAACCATTTAGCAATATTCAGTGGCTGTTTGAACCATATCCTTCAAAAGAGCAAAGATTTGCAAGACAATGTTCTTGATTCCCCAGGCCAGTGGGGAAGACATTTGGATAAAGTTAATATGCTTCAGGCTGAGGTCAAAATAGATTTTTGTTCTATTAAGAATAGATTAGTTTGAAAGTATGTTTATATCTGTACTCCAAATCTATCTATTTATCATTAATCAGAACCCCTGCAGAGTCAGTCTGGTTGGAAGGTGGCAGAATCCCAAGATTGTGAGGCTGTGGAAGGCCAGAGTGCGGATATTGAACCAATAGTTGGTATTTTTGACAGAGCACAAGGGGATCTGTGGATGCTCCAGCTGTGATTCATGTGCTACACCCTGCCTTATTTCAAGAGCAAGTGGGAAGGATCCTGCTCTTATTCCCAGGCACTCTGTTAACCTAACAGTGCACCTGGCTCATCACTGTGGTACTGGAGTTTCATGTTCATTTGGTCCTCACACCTGACTCAGGGCCTTTCATCACAGGGTGCTGGTTTGTTTAAAAATTGGGAGTTTGAAGCCTTGTGGCCAGCAGATGGTGGATAGGATGTGGCACCTTGTGGGTATGGTTTGTCTTCTCTGATTTTCTTGCTGCCTCTTGGCTGGAGACTTGATGTGACTTGTTAAATTATGCACATCAGTGTGTGAGAGTTCCTTCTTTCCAGAAGTGCTGGCTACACTTGGCTATCGATCCTGGGGGTGAGGTTAAAAAAGGCATTAGAATGAGACCAAGCTCTTGTCCCAGCCATTAGTTGGAATAGAGACCTATGTCTATTAAAGCACCCTAGCCCTTCTTAGGCTGGTCCTCAAACCAGTGGAGTAAGGCTGCATGATTATGTTAGCAGATACTTCAGGAGGATGGGATCCCAACCCTGGACTCCTTATCTATCAACTAGGAAATATGCATTCAAATCCAGAATAAAAATTGTTGTAAAGAAATAAATACAACTGGTTTCTCTGAACCAGTAACAGTGCTCTTAGTTATTTTTTGTCTGTGTAAATGCAGACAAAAAATAATCTCTTGCTGGAGAACACTAAGTGTAGCAACAAGGTGAGCATGTTTGTTTGCTTTGATATCTTATTGCAGCTTCTTTTATCGTATCTTGAATTTGACCCCCTTCCTAGAAGTTCATGTTTCTCTACATGTAGTATTAATTAACAACAACACTCTACAAAATTTGCATGTATTTTGAAGTTCTTATGTACTCATGTAGAGCTTCTACCCCACGTGAAATTTTGGGGAATTTTTTACTTGCTGGTGAGCCGCTAAACACTGTACTGTAGCTGTGTGGTTGGAAAGTTTTGAGAAGAATGTGTCTTCTGAAAGGCAGTAAGTATAAGACTAGTTGAAAAATCTTCTTAAGCTTAGCCCTTCTGCTTGCTTCCACTTGGGCCAATGTCTTTACAGTTTAAAACAGTTTCTCTTTGGGACAGCTGCTTTCATTCATAGTCAATTTAATCCGTCTGGGCACAGTTTTTGATGCTATACTACTTTGAGCTCTGCTGCAGCCTCTCTTTGATACTGTCTTTCTATTCCTGTGGTTTATGTCAAAAACTAATCTGCTTTACAATCCAGTAAATTTATGAAGTAACCCAAGAAAATATATTTGTTTCACAGAATTTTTTTTTCATCTTCTGTTATTTCTTAACTATGTTTGCAATATAGCTTTTGATTCTCTCACCTGTCAGTTGGTAAAAGAAAATATATTTTCCTAAATTATATTTTCCTGTGCAGTGCACTGTTCACTATTCAAAATTACTTTGTTTAGTAGTTTGAGATCTTTATTTTTTCTGTAATATACGCCTAGGACATTCTTTACTTGTTTCTAGGGAAAATTGCATAAATTTGAAATACATTTTTTTTCTCCCTTCCATGCTATTTTTATTTCTTGAACTTTCTCAGAACTTTCTTTCTCTCCTCTGTGATTTTAAAGATTAGACCATGCTGAAATGTTGCTGTGCTGTCTCACAGCATGTGTGTTTGCTTCCTAACCTTTCTGCTTTATCCAAGATTTAAAAGTTTAGGTTTTCTTCCACCTTCATCTGCCGAAACAAGAAGTTTCTCCATTAATGATAGGTAAGATACAAGCCTCACTGCACTGATTGATGGTATAATAACTGTATCAGACTTGTGTTTTTTAATTGAAATGAAATAATTTACTGTTTGGTTTTTAATACTGAATTAGTTATTTCTCACAGGCTTAACCCTGTCACAAGCACTTGCAGAACAGACTCGGTTTTTAATTGGCTCAAGAGCTTAGGCATGGTTAGGAAGGAATAAAACTTTATTTCTAACACTAAAAAGTTAATGTTCTTAAAAATTTCTTTACTACAAAATTTAAATTTCTCCTACTGACAGACTATTATATTGAGTAGAAAAAAAAAAATCAAATCATATTTGACTTTGTTTAAAAAAGAAGTGTTGTACTGGGAGCTCCTTGGCTGTCTCATTTAAATACCACCCACACCACTCCCATTTTATGATCTTTTTAATTCTCTGTGGCACAATGTCTGTAACCACTGATGAAGTGTGAAAACTAAACTTTGGTTAATGCTTTTTTCTTCTTGGAAATTGTTTATCAGATTTCAGTAACTTGTAAGATATGATAATATACATATGGCATTCCTAGTTCTATTGGTATATTTCTTGTTCATTTGGCACCAGCACTAGATGCATTAGTCTGTATACAAATATGGTTCTGAATCTTTTTCTGCAAGTTTAGGAATCCTGTCACTTGAGATATCATGGAAGCTGGTTTCTAACCATCTGAATAAATCTCTGACCTGTGGCTAACTTCATCTTCTGCCCTCACCCTTCTTTTTCAACAGTTTTAGAACTTGTATCTGAAATTTTTGTTCAAACTGTTTTGCAGGTTTGTAACTGTGGAGATCAGTTGAAGTCATATTCCAGAGGAACAAATATTATCTTTAAAAAGATAAACAAACACCAAGTTCTAGTTTGCACCAGTTTCAAGGACACATGCAACTTTTTTTAGTTTATTGACCTGAGAAAGCTGCTTCAGCCATTTAGTTTAAGTACCTCCAATAGAATGTTATGTGTTTGCCTTGTCCAGTTACTCAAGTAGATGTGCTATGGAAACATCTTGTTCTGAGTATAGTTCTGTATGTTATCATCTCCCTCCAGAGAAAGGGCAATGGCTATCTTGATTATACTGAAGAGTGTTTCTGCCCTAATCTGTCATTCCCTTTCTCATGTTGCTTATGGTACAGGAAAACTGGCAACACAGGGAATATCAGGTTCCTGATGCCTCCTGCTGTACAGGTGGGAGGAATTGGTATGATGTGCCATCATGTCTTAAAATGTTTTCCCATGTACTTATTGCTTACACAAACACTTGTGCAATTTTCCCTTGAGTATTCATGTGCTCTTAATTATGGGTTTCTTTTTTAATTTTGTTTTTCAGTAGGTTTGATGATTTTGTGGCCTGAAGAGATGAATGGGTTGAAGCTGGAAGTAACCAGTGTCCTCTTTGTTGCACAGTGTTCCAGTGTGTGCATGGAACTGGAGGACAGTAATCTGCATAGTAAAGGAAGGCACCATTAATTATGCAGCTATTGCACTGTGAGGAGTGGATAATTCTAGGTTTCAATGGCCTTGAATGATTATAAGGGTTGTGTTTTCCAATGTATTAACTTTTTTTCACTGATCTTGAGAGACACAAGCAAGCACCTGAAGCTGATGGAATTAACCACAAGGATCCTATTCCTTTGCTGACCTTCCTTTTATTCCTATACATATGCTTACCATTCTCTTGCTAAGCTTTTTTCTCTTCCTTCCTCCCATCATGACTTAGTGGCCTTCAGGATTCTGTTCGTTGACAGGTTTCAGTAGTGAAAACGTCCCAATCTTAGAAGTGGTAACATCAGGAATAATAAAACAGACTGAGGCAGTTCTGCAGTGCAGTATAGAAGAATATACTTTCTGGTCTTTTCTAGGAAAATGTCTTGTACTCTTTTTCTGACAAAACCAATTTAATTTTTTCAGTGACTATTTTTTCAATTATTAATAATCAAGAAGGGATGTGCTGCATCCTTATTTGAAATCTACTTCTGAAGTAGGCTGTAGGCAATAGCCCCACCTTTCTGCAGTGAATCTGAAAGACCTGTAGCGGAGGCATCGCTCGTACCGTGGCCAAGAGCGCAGACAGGATCGGGGTGCGAGGCAGCTCCAGGCTCTCTCCGGGTGCGGATTCATCCCTGCCGGATAGCGTCCCTGCGGTCACTAGATGGCAGTCTGTCCTCCGGGATACACAGAGCAGGCGGACCTGCCACCCGAGTCCAAGATTAATATAATTTGGATCGGTTCAGTCAGTATTAAATCATTTAGCTTGTTGATGAAACAAAAATTTACATCACAGATGAAACGCGCTGTTCACATTCACACTGAAGCGTGAGTTCTGCTGTTATGGAACACTTGGATTCGGGCCGTGCTGCTGCTTCTCTCTTCTCCCTTGTCCCCATCTTCAGTTTANGCGTAAATAGAGTGAGAAATGCAGTTGAAAGAAAAGTTGTGAATAAGTCTGAAATTTTATTTGTGTCTTCATAGCTTACTAAACCAAAAAGGGTAGGGAATATGCAACTTACTGACAAAAGTGTTGTACTTCTCTTGTGATAATAATTTCCAGGGAAAGTTATAAGTGTTTCACTGCAACACTTAGGTATCAATTAATGTATTTTTAAATAGGAAAACAATAATTTTAAAATGCTCTTTGTAAAAAGATTGTATTTGCAGTTCTGCATTTACCATTTAATTAATAGCCTTCAAATTTCAGTGCTCATTCTATTTTTCTATATATTAAAAGTTTTTTTTTTTTAACACGGTTTTGAATTTCTTTCTCTTCTGAAAAAACTGGTTTCAAAACTTATTAAAGCACTAATTTAATACTACTCTTAACACCATGCTACCAAAAAGAGCTTGAAATATGTTTAATTATATAAATAGTGCTTGCAGAACAAATACAAAAATGTATATATATTGCCTGAAGAGTATTAAACTGTATATTTAGACTAGCATGTGTTGCATGCTTTGGTTTTATTATTTCCCTGAAAAATGCTCAAAAGTAATTTTTAGAAATTTAACAATCAAACAGATATCTGGTGTATTCTACCTCATTTAACCATCCACTGCATTCTGCACTTTTTTTTCTCAACACCCTGTCAATATTGCATCGATATCATCATTAGAAATTTTAACAATCAAATGGATTTGCAGTGCATGCGTATCACGATTAGCAAGCACATGCTGCATATTTCTATTAACAGCACGTCAATATCATCATTAGAAAATCGGCAGTCAAATGGATCTGTAGAGCAAGCATTTGCTGAGCATCATATTTAGAATCCAAAAAGGCTTTGCTTAGCATAAGTCTATTTCTGCTAGTTTATTTTTTCTTCTTATAGAATGGCTATCTAGATGACATCTTTTAATATAAAACCTTTAAAATGGTGTTTCTGTAAATATAGTATGATGTAAGTCTCTGCCACAAACTCCAGTAATGGGGCATTAGGATTCACAAAGGTATCATAAAAGTGTTTATGAAAGACTTATATCATATTATGCCTTTCACTTTGCAAAAAAAGCTTTGATTTTCCAGGGTAACTTTAGTACTGCATACATGCAGTTATTTGTCACTTCTTCCTGCTTGCCTTTAACTGTGCAAATGACTTTAAAATGCTTTCTCTGTACATATTATTAACTTGTGGTTTAAAGTCTACTATAAAGGAAAAAAAACCCGAATAAAAGACAACCCAAAGTTCACCAAGACCCAAAACTTATTTCTCATGTATTTTATTAGATTTATATAAAGAGTGAGACCTAGTATTAGCATTCTAACATGATGAAAATGTAGTAGCAATAGCTTCTAATTTTGTGCCATATGCTGCAGAATTAATGGCATGCCCCTATTGCTGTAAGATACGAAACAATTAACTGTTCTCTCACATGCATCTATGTATTCCCTCTTTTGATGCTGATCAAGTGCAGGGATACATTGATAAAGGAGAAATATTTTAATTGGTAAATTCACTTTTGGACATCCAAGGAGTGTAGAAATTTTTTTCTGAAGAACCAGTTGAACCAGTTACCTCCAGAAAAAAGTTTTTTTCTATTTGTTTCTAAAGATATTAATTATAAACATAATGGAGAGATGTGATGCAAGTTGCTTTTGTGACTTTTGTAAATAATAGTTATTACTGAACAGAATTCTGGCCTTCTATCTTTACTACCTTTGAAATGCCCATTTATGTTTAGGCTTGCTTTAAATACAGTAATGTAATAAGGAATGGCAGTCCTACTTTAAAGAACCATTTGTTTGGTCAGTAAAAATATAGCTTCTCAACATCCTTAACCAATTGCCCGTGTTCATTTATGCTGTTTATGGCTCGTAGGGTAATGGCTCCAGCAGAGCTAATAGCCAGCTCCAGTCTGGACATCATTGCAGGAGAAGGATTCACTTCTCCTGGAGATGAGTACTGCAGTATCCCCAGCCTGCATGAGGTCTCTGTCAGGGTCACGCTTCTGACATCCTGCAGTAGGTGAGGACAAGGACATAGCACACATGGCTTAAAGACAGATAGTTTAACCTTGCCTAACATTTCACCGTAGCTACTGCTGTTTTTCATAGCTCTCTTTTCAGAGCTGATATAGTAGCTTTATGGGTGTGGAAGCATGATTTTTATCTTGGCATTGGTTTAAGGATAATCGGGTCATCTGTTGAAAAAAGCCTGAACTCTGACTCTTGTCATTTCGAGCCAATGATCTCCCCAGCCTATCTGCCTTGACTGTGTACTTCAGCAATTTGATGATGTCGATTTATATGAAAATGAGTATTATACTTTTTCTTAATTTCATGTCCGCTGTTTGCTGCATTAAATAAGTTATTCTGCTGTAGTCATGGTAATTGTACGTTCTGGACTTCCTTCTGATACATCTGTGCCTCAGGGGAGCCAGTCACATGGCAGCTTCAGAGAGATTTTATATTTTTATGTGTTTTATGTCATCAAATTGTGTCCCCTCTGCCTCTATTCCATGCAGGGGTCATGAAATTTAGGTTAACTAAGAGCATAAACCAGGGCTAGATAAGGAAAAACTTTCTGGAAGCTTGCATGGATAGTACAAGCACAAACAGAGACTGCTGACAACTAAGCTTTCCTGTCAGGTAGTTATGCTCAGCTAATGCAATAATAATTTGCACAGAACAATAAATTGTATTGCTGTATATAATATTCTTTTTTTAATGACTCATTATCCTAGGATGATGAGGAGATGAGTAGAATGTAAATGTATTAAAACACAATTGCTTTTCTATTCAAAAAAAAGCATGCAGCATACACATTGTGACAAATGCCTAATGAATACGAGTGGAGCTTTTTTTGTTTTGTGTCAGTTAATGGCAATGCCTGCCATAACTGCCTGTTTAAGATGTTAATTGCTTTTAATTTTAACAGTTACCTGATAGTTCCTTTTGGTTGAAGAATTGTGCAAAAGACTATGCTGCTTCACTGCAAATGGGAGATTGTTTGCAAACCAAGAGTGTAAACTTCTTTGATTCAAGTTGAACAATTTTAAGATTAATTTTGTATAGCTCCTGCTGCTGTACCATAAATAATTGTATAAATATTGCCCCAAAGCATTTTTTTCAATCCATGATATACAAAATGCACTAAAAAGCCTTTGAAAATATGAGAGGGAAAAAATGTTAAACTTAAATGTTAAACATAAAAACAATTTGCCTCCCATAAACGTATGCAATGCAACCAGACTTGATTAAGAAACTGTGAGTGTTAAAGTCAACCTTATGTAAGCACTTATGTTCAGTTCCCATAATCATTGGTAAAGTCCTAAACTTATGTTGCACTGGCTAATTTTTCTCTTCAGATAACACTAACCCTGGGTAGTCACTTCCATAAATACATTTGCATTTGGAAGATGTCAAGACAAAATTTCCTTCTGCTTACAGAATCACTGTCCCTTTTCTGTTGATGACCAATGCCTGGGCTGTAATTTTTGAGTCTTCATTTATCATCATCTCAGCCAGAACCACCACTGTATGTGGTATAGTTATCTATCTTTACTCAAACCACTGGAGTCCTTTTCAAATGGGTCAATGGGTATCGAAACAGTGCTTGTGCATTATAGCAATAAGCAAACAAAGTATGAATCACCCCCTGCATTTTTTTTACTGGGAAAATTCAGTATTTGGTAGCTCTATCTCATGACTAATTTTTCCAGGGCCATCATCATGACATCCATGGCAGAGATTGTGGTTAAACTGCCTTGAGAGCAAAATCAAGACAACTCACCTTTTTATTTGTCTCAGGAGACCAGAAGACTATGGTAAAGGCAGAAGGACAAATATGTACATATTCAACTGCACCAAGGTGGGGTGCTGTGCAGGCATCAGGCAACAGGGGCTTGTTCCTCAGCATCCCCTGGAGCGTGGGGTGTTTCTATGCTTGCGACACTCAGACTGAACGTGCCATCTCTGACAAAGTGTTATCATGAGATGTTTGAATATACTTTCTGCTTAAACCCAGTGGAAAATAAAATCTGTTTTACTAAAACTAAACATAATGACATATGACTTGTGTAGAGCAGTCAAAAACTGGCACTTTATTTTTTCATGTTGCTTTAAATGTTTGCAAAAGCCATGATATACTTACTGAGGACAGTGGCACACTCTTTCCAGCTGGTACCTCTTTACTAGTTTCCCTGCAAAGAGATGAGTGAGCCAATACTCAGTGTATGTGATGGCCAGATATGCTGCTTGGCATGATGTGATACTACAAAAGTATGAGATGCTCATGTGCAATCTGGCTTCTCTGAGACAGTGCTCAGACTTCTGCTTTCTTCTTTTTGCTTGCCGTCTTGATGTTCCCGTTGAGTCAGGAATGGATAGTAAGTGACACAGGCTCTAGGTCTCCAGAAGGCTAATCATAATCCTATTTATTAGCATCCATTCCTTTTATACATGGGTCTGATACAGGTGGACCTGATTGGTCCTTTAATCAACACACCCTCACCATTGGCTAATTAAGAAACCATCCTTTGCAAACACCTTATTATGAGAAACAACTGTTCAAAACATCAGCTGCAGATTGTTTTCATTATTTTCTCTGAGCTTCTCACAGATTTTCCAGAACATTTCATGGGAAAGTTTATCTGGTTTTCTCTCTTTGACCAGGCTGTCACAACCACATATTGATATCAAGTTAAGAGTTGGAAAAAATGCTGTTCAGACACACACAGTTTACATATCACTCTCGTGCCTCTTTGCCTGCTGGATGATGTGCTCCTTGGATGCAGTCCCAGCTCTGCAGGTTTTCTGCTTTCACAAGTTCTCCAGCCAAGAGCTACAGGGCGGTCTCAAAGCATCTCTTTTTGAGAGATGCTTTGAGACTGCTCTGCCCATCTCTTTGTGCTCCTACTCTGCATAGACTTGGTCTTTCACACTGTGATGTCACTGGCTTCCCTTGTGCGTCCCTGCCACAGTGGTGAAGGAGGGGTTATACAAACACAGGGTAACCTCACCTCACCTGCCAAACACTTGAGAGATCTCTGCTGTCCAGCCCAGTGCCTATGCACAGGCTATGCAGAGTGGCTGGAAAGCTACACTAGAAAGGTACAATTGGGTCTAAAATGGAGCCACGATGAAAAACTAAGATTATTGGATGGAACAAAAGGGCATGTTTGAGCTTGGATCAAAGGTCATGCAATTGCCAGAAACTCTTACACAGATATCTCAGTGCTTAGAGTAAAACAGAGCAAGAGACTTGAAAAACGTGTTTCCCACTATCAACCAACAAGATTCCCTCTAAATGCCCAGTGATCTTGGGACTTCTGCATCTTCATAACTGAGATGAACTATTCTCAAAGTGTTGCCATTTCAGCTTAGCTTTTTAGGTTTTGTTGTTTGGTGGATTTTTATTTTTTATCTTATTTTATTGGGTGGGAAGATTTTTTTTGTTTTATTGGTGTGGGGGCTTTGGCTGGGGTTTTTTGTTTGTTTAGTTTTTGATTTTTCTCTTTTCTTTTTCTCTAACCATTGATTTTTCTTCCTTCGGGGAATTTGTTCTTAGAAGTTTTGTGCTCATGCAAAATGTCAGAATGTCAACATTATAGACACAACCCTGATGGACATTAGCTTCCTGAGGTATATGGAAGTTAGTCAGATGGTTCTTGGTTGTGACACACAAAAACACATAGGCCTCTCTGCAATCCAAGGCCTCCTATTGCCCTATGGTTGGGGCAGGTTCTGCCAGTTGCACTGTATTTTCTGGTGGCAAGTTAACTCTACAAGAATTCTCTGATTCCATGACAGTAAAGCTGCCTCTATCCTGCTACACTTTATGTCTGAGGCATTATGAAGAAACACACTACTGTTGCTGGAATATGAACTACTTTTTAATGAGTGACTTGGAACAGTGTTAGGTTATGTTCCTCAAACATGAAGAAGTTTTTTACTCCGTGTGAGATTGGACAGAAATAATGTTTAATTGTTTTTAAACAGTGAGGTAAATGATAACACACATGATGGTTTTATAGATGTCAAAATTTCAGAAGGTCAACTTATTTTTTTAAACTGTTTATTATATGTAATAAAACTTTTTTGATCCTGCATACATTGCAAAAATTTTGGTAAAATTTGACCCAGAAAATTTTTTTTACATTGTTTTGTGATGTGCTTGCTTTGCTTGATTCTTATACAGATCTCTGTTTTGCAATGAGGTCTCATATGTCACAGAACACAGTATTTGTTTGAATAACATCTACCTAAAATAAAAGAAATTAAAGTACGTTCTAATTTATGTCTATATTTATATGCAGTATTCAGGGATGAAATTCCCCAAAACTGATGTATTTTACTTCCCATGGCTTCTAAAAAAAATGTGCCACTTTTAATTGACATTTAAGTAGATACCTACTTTATTACCAAAGTGCTAGAAAATGTATTGCAGTCTGAGATTACGAGCTACTCTATCTGAAGGAAATAGTTTTCTGTAAAATCTTAATGTAACTGCATTAATTTTTCTCATTGCTTTATTCTATGTCCATATTAGTAGTCATTGGAGAAGTATTCTTCAAGTGTAGGGAGCATGGAAAGAAGGAAAACAAACACCTTAAATAATTTAAACTGATTCATAGCTTGTAGTCTTCTATTATCCTTTCTCCTTTTAAGAAGGTTTTGCTTAGATTATTTGTTCACATACTGAAAAGGAATGGGGTTACGAACAGATATTATCAAAAGATAATACTTGTCTCAACTGGCAGCAGAAAATGGGTTGTGATTAGGTAGAGAAGTGTTCCTATTTTTCATGCATAGTTCTGTTTGTAACCTCTGTTTTCACATCTGGCTCTATATTTGGAGGTTTTTGTTCTTTTAGTACTTCTAGTACTCTGTTGTATTTTTTTGATTTTTTTTTCCCTTCTGTTCCATCATTCCAGACTTTTCCTATTTTAGCTATTTCTGTAGCTCAGTCAGTGGGAGGAGTGAACTTCATATTGTGCAGTAGGTCTTTGGATTTGCATTTGGGACCTTTTAAACTCAATATATCAGGCTACAAGGCCCTCTTTTCAGTGTCTATGAGTGCATTTAATTTGAAGCTTACCTCTTAGATTTCTGTTCTGTTGAACCATTTCCCACTCATAGAGTTTTTTCCTGCTTTTCAGATTAATTTTCTCACTTAAGTGTTACAGTCCTCAAAGGCAAAGCAAGTTTTCTGCTTATTTTGTTCACGGGTTTTCCACAGACCCACAAATGTTGCATATTTTAGGATTTTCACATCACGTCTCCTCCATATAAATGGCTAAGTATCACTTATATCTAGAAAGTGAATTCAGTGAGGACATAGTAAATAGCAGTCCAACCTATGCAAAGTATATCCTGAACCTACAGCTGCTGACCTATTTGTGTCCTGTCTGTCTTCCCCATGGATGCTTGTTCAGTTGTGATTCACAAGCACTGGTTCTGCTTTCTTGCTGGGTGGCATCACTTCATAAATGTTTCTGTGTCTTGCCTATGGTCCCAGCACCCTGGATTTCCAATGTTTGCAAAACACTTGCTGTGAAGTCATTTGGCATATTATCAAATGGCTGCAGCCCAGCAATAAGGTTATAGGTGGAATTTTTAATATGAAATTGGCAGTCTCATATCTCAACCCAGGCATTTATTTCTTTTTCCCTAGTGAGTTTATTTCTTTAAAATAAAAAAGAAAAACAAGGAAGTATTTGCAGAAGTGAATTAGTAGTTTCATACAGAAAAGCAATAATTGTTCCTTTTGAAATTCTGAAAGAGTCAGTTCTCTACAGAGTTTTTTCCACTTTAGTTTTCAGGTTAACCTTAGTGAGAAAATTAGATGCTGTTCTCTGCATGGCCAATTTTAAGAAGCTGCCATTATTCTTTTAGCCTAGAAGTTAAAGTTCTATGAGGCAGACTACACTGAAAACAAGGTCATAGGCTAAAGAACTTTGCTTTTTTGGGAGTAGACTTCACCTCCCCTGGCCAAGAATTAATCTGGTTCTACTCATCCTGGTACTTTAAAGATGCCCCAAGATAATAACCTCTTAGTTCTTCTATCTGAAGCTCTTATTTTTACATAAATGCTCCTGTAACCTTTGGCGATGGATTTGTAGAGTAACTGAGTGAAGGTGACTGTGAAGCCTGGTGGTGAGGGTGCTCACTTGCCAGGAAAGTCACCTTGTTTCCAAGTCCTGTTTCTAGACAGGACTTAGTTTATTTAGACTAGCAACATGTTAGCACTGCCTAGCTGCACAGTTGTGTTATATCAGGCCAAAAAGGCTTTTACAAGCCAAAACTCAAGTAACATAAAAACAAATTTCAAAATAGAAGGCTGCCTAAAATGTGTATACCTTCTGTAGTGGTAGACTGTGTTAGCAGCATTTGTTTCTTGCTGCCTAGAAGGCCATCTTCTATAAACGCACAAATATTATTTTGAGACATAGACAACTAATTTATGACAGACATTAAGAGCTTGCTAAGGCAAGACAGAAATACAGAAGGAAGCAAAGTAGAAAATGCAGTCGTTTTTGTCACTAAATAGCATACTATTAAGAAAGACAGTAGTATGTTGCAGTAAAAAAATGTTTGTCTTCCAGGAAATGTGAAGCAGAGTCTCCTGTTGTATGCTTAGCAGGCTGTGCACCCAAGTTGACTGTAGCTGATTCCCAAGCATATTCACATCAAATGGGTGTTTTTAAAGTGTTTTATTCTTTTCTGGAGGGTGAATATATAACCTCTGATCTACTGCAAATTGCACTGAACTGTCATATCTGCATGAGGCGGCATTTTTTAGCTATTTGTGTTTATAAAAAAGTGTATGATTTGAGCTATAATAATAGCTAGGGAAAAAAAGCCTGCAAACACCCAACCTGTCCCTCAAAAAAAGAAAAAAACCCAAAACAAGTCTTCTAAACTTTTCTCATCCTCTTTAGCACTTAAGAGCTTACACAGATAAGTGATTCAAAACAAGTTTGAAAAAAAATCTTCATTTAATTATTTTGTTTTGGAATCAAAACAAAGCAATAAGCTATCCTTTTCTTCTTTCTTTCTACCCACATATGGACACACAGATCATGCAATACTGTTGAGTCCATTGTTCCAGAATAAGGCAACAAATATTCCTGATGTAATGACAGTGCTTAAGAAATACTGGCCTTCCATTTGGTCCTGTCTAGTGTTGGGATTGCATTTGAATGCATTTTGTTTCCTTGTGCCAATTCACCTCCTCTCTGTTTATAACTGTAGAGAAGGAAGGTGACAAGCACCTACCTTACACACCACCACCATGGCTTGTTTTTCCTGTACACACCAAAATGCATGTGAGAATTTCAATGAAGCAACCATGTGTTACTAAAATCAACGTTTTTTCTTCATGGTATCTTGTTACCTTACAGGTGTTACAGGTGGTCACCTGTGCTTCTGTTTTTGAAGAATTTTGGATCTAAAGTGGTTTTACTGTGTGAAGCTCATGAAGTTTGTTTGGGAAAGAGCAGTTAGAGCAGCTCTATTGTAGTTTTTAGACTTGGAAGTAAAAATTATCTTAGCTATTAGTTTGAAGGCAGGATGGAAAGACCACTGGATGAGGAAAGAAGGAATATTGGTGAGCCACAGAAGTGGTCACAGAAGAGCCACGTAGCCAAGGTGGGAAGTGACCTCTGGAGACCATCTAATGCAACATTTCCTGCCGATAGTAGGCCCAACAGCAGATTGCTCAAGGCTGTGTTCAACTGACTTTTGAATATATCCAAGGATGGACAGCCCACAACTTCTCTGGGACATGTGTTCTAGTGCTTGATAACTCTCAGTAAGGTTACTGCAGGGTTTTTTCCTCCATGTCTGTTCACTGGGTATCACTGAGGACAGTCTGTGTCTCTCTTTCTCTGAGTGGAGGCATGAGGTTTAGTCGAGCCTAAGATATTTCATAAGTATATTTGCTGAGCAAATTGGTAGGCAGAAGATACTTTGGACTGAGTTTAGTAGGGAATCTAGTAAAACTTGGGTTTAGTCAGCTCAAGAATGGTCATGAGAACTGAGATGTTTTTTGTCTTTCTGTTGCTCTGCTGATGGTGGTCTTCAAGGTGCAATGATATTACATTAAAGATATGATGAGGTTAATGAGATCTGATTGTTACTGATTTCTGAATGTATTGGTGCTGTTGGGAAGGTTTGCCAAGGAGTGAGATGGCAATTTTTTGCTTAGTTTTGCTTAGTTCAACATGGCTGAAAGTAAAATTCCCAGTAGTGAGGGATTTCTTAGAGAAATTGCCATTAGGAATAATAATTAAAAAAAAAAAAAAAAACCAAAACAAGCTGTGGTTGCTTTTTATAGAAAAAAAAAATAGAATTACTTGCAGTACTGCACATTTCAGTTTTGTTCAGTATCAAAAGAACTAATTGTCACCTTAGGATTTAGATAGTTTCTTAATTGTCTTAATTGTCTTAAACCTTCTGGTTTATTCCAAATAACAGCAGCTATTGGGTGCCTAAAGAACAGATCAGACTAAATCCTGTTCTCAGAAATATACTTTTCTTTCTTTTTTTCCACTGCAGTGTCTGACAACAGGGTTTTCTTAGGATTAGACTGTTTAGCAATACATCTGATTTTATGATATTCATGTGATTTATGAACTTTCAATACTCAATATGAAGAAAAATCTTAATTGGCTGAACTATATATATCTATATCTATATCTATATCTTTATATAGATATAATTTTACTGTTTTATTGGTGTAGTAAATATCAACCTGCTTCTACTTAGGAAAAAAAATAGCTGAGTTTGATGTGAAAACTGATGTATGGGACATGGTAAGGGCTCATATCCTAGCCCTGTGTGGATTCCTTGTCATAAAAGGACTAAAACACCACATTGGAAGTAAGTAAATATGTTTCAATGAAATTGTCAAACAGACAGAGTTGTCAGGCAGGAGCCTAACTGCTGTACACAGTTTTGGATAATAATGTGCTATAAAGATAAGACTGAAAACCAGACTAAGAACTGATTTTTTAATATCTATCTATCTATCTATCTATCTATCTATCTATCTATCTATCTATATGTCTATCTATACTATAGGTAAAAAACATAAGCTTGTGCAACTTATATTGGTTGCAAATGCTTCCCATCTTGTGTTTTACATGAAGAAAATGGAAACCATCCTCCCTTATGCAGGGTTAGAATGCATTTTAGGTGACTCACGTTTGAGTGAGGCTGTCTATTTTTTTTTTTTAATTTTTTATTTCCAAGTCTGCCAGAGTTTCTATTTTGCTTCTCTTGATATTTGGAGACATGCTTGATCTCTTTGTTTGGAGCCTCTAAATATTTGTTTAATAAAATCGACATGCCAGCAACCACTGGCATATGGTATGGTCACTGACGTAAAATGACAGAAATCAGTGGTGAACTCCGATCTCCTTGTCTTTCCTTCATGAAAGCATGATGATCAGAACTAAAGTAGGGTGATTTGCACTATTTTTGTGCTGGGGTTATGTGATGCAGACAGACATAGGAGTGTATAGCCACTATTAGACATTGTTACAAAAATCTCCAAAATGTTTAGCATCTATACAAGATGCAGCACTTTATATTTGCCTCTTGTTAGGCCAAGCAAAGCAGGTGAGAAATAGAGCTCAAAACGTGGGAAGAAACAGGGAAGTGACCGAAATGTGGCAATGAGAGGATGAAAGAATGTGCATGGGAAGAAATTTTCTCCTCCAATTAAGAGAAAATAGCTACTTCCATAGAAGCTTCTGTTTTCCAGAAGCTCCTTCATATGTGACTGCAAGCTTAAGTTGCTGTTGTCATGCGTGCTTTCCTCTTCCCCCTGCTATTCTCTTTTCCCACCCTCTAACAAAGAGATGTAGAGAATGCAAATAAATTGCCTGTCTGAAATGGAGGGAGCTGTGGGCTTTAGTTGACATTAGTGTATTGTGGAGAGATCCAGATGCACGATACCCATCAAATTTCTATCAATACTAATTTACTAATATCAATAATAATCTGTTTCCCAGTGGATCAGCTTTCTCAAGCAGGGTCTGTGCACTACTTACAGCTCTCTGAGCCCTTCAACTAAGGTGTCAATAAAGCTGACCACTGTTCTGGGGCTATTGACAGTTATTAAAAATGACCTTGATGTAATTTCATGCCAATCAAAACAAAGGCCATATGTTAAGGATTATGAAAAGCTACAGTGAATGAAAGCAATGACAGGCTTCTGCTGGGTGAGGGTAGAGAGAGGTCAGCACATGTGACGATTATTGGCTCTCCTCCTCCTTTTCCTGAGGCACTGAGCGGTGGTCCCCTTTGGTAGGCAACTGTTATGCTAAAGGCATAATTGGAACAATTTAGAGCTCAGGGGTACACTTTTTTAAAGATCTGTCATAGCATATCATCTCAACAGTTAATGTGGCGTAAAATATCATAAACACTGCTGAGGACCCTGGAGTCCCCATGGCAGGGACCGATCGATAAGACCCAGTGATGATCTGTCTTCCCTCACAAATATAGGGCATGTGAGGAGCACTCTCACTTGCTTTCTTATTCTGCCACTTTATAGGCATAGTGGGCTGTTACCTTGGTGTCTCTCATGTGAAGGCAAGAAAAAAATTTTTGGGTGTTCCTCAGGCATGGTGATAAATAAGATTATGAAAAACTGTGTGGATGGCAAGTCCAAAACCCAAATTAATTGGTTCCCATTAACAATCCAAATGTGCCACATTTACATGCAATAATGATGTTACAGGTAGAAATCCAGAAAAATTAGAGGCATCCTAGCATATTATGCTCTCCTCTCTTTGCTCCTGAAAATCAGTTTGCAAGAATTTCCTTATAAACTTATTTACAAAAAAACCCAAACAAACAAACAAAAAAAACCAACAAACAAACAAAACAAAACAAAACAAAAAAAAAAAAACAAAAAAAACCCCCCAAAAAAACCCAAAAACAAACAAACAAACAAACAAACCCCTTTTCTTCTCTTTGGATTAAGGAAATGTCTCCCTAATGTGGTAAATGTGCCTGCAGCCCCCAGGCTAGGCAGATCTGTGCATGAAGCTGGCTCTATAACCCTAAACTATCCACAGTGACACCAAAGCCACTGCAGTGACAAAACCAGCAAAGGGTTTATGGTTTCCTCATGCTCTCACCAGTCCCGCCCCCCCCGCTGCCTCTAGACTGCTTTTAGAAGTGGTAAATGTTATCTCTAGATTTCCTTCTGTGAAATCATCCCTCCCGTGATGCTAGACGACCAAAAAGGGAGTGGCACGGGGTATCCTTGGTCACAACCCGGCCTCTGGGGACAGGAGAAGAGTGATTCTTCTCTCATACCCAGACACTAAATGAATGGCAAGACCTCCATGGAAGCCTCCTCAGCGTGAGAGGATAGGCTTTAAATTACAAATCTCTAGGTAGGAAATAAATTGTAAATTTAATTGGCCTGAAATAAATCATTTTAGATCACATCAAACTAAAATAACTTTTTTCCTGTCAAGAAAAGGAAATAAAAATAGATTTATAAAATCTACAATTTTATACAGGAAATTAGCACACAGATTTTTCTACAAAACCCAGAACCTTCTCTTAGCTACTTCAATCAGGGTTTTATTCCCAGTTTCTTTTGTGTAGGGCACAAGGCAAGCAGCTTAACATCTCCATCACTGTGGATACAGTGTGGGTCTTTCAAGATTGTTGTGAATGAAAACATTGATATTCATTCTTTTTGTGTAATTAAGTCTGCAGGCCATGTTGAGTTATATGTAAAAGTCTATAAACAAAGAATGCTAGTGAAAATATTAACAATTTGACTTGAAAGTAAAATATGGCCTGTTACAACTTTTTTGTTTTGGTTTGGTTTCTTTCTTTCTTTTTTTTTTTTTTAAACTTCTTATAGCATGATTCTGTGACAATCCAAAATCTAAAGCCACAATTTGAGGAGTTCTCTCTCTGTCTTCTGTGTTGTTCCAGAGATTCAGCAGGTTGAGTAGTGGACAGACACACTTGATGACTGATTTAGGAGAAAAAAAGAGTGCAGAAAATGGAAATGTTTCTTAATCACATGAGTCTCTCCATCCAGTTTTCCATGAGATCACACAACATTTTTCTGATTCAGTACTGTGAGCAGTGTGTAAAGGTGGAAAGAAGACACTAGATAAATGAACAGGTCATGGTGGCTGTATTTTTAATTTACTTAAATACATCATGTAGAACCTGACTCTGTTGGATTGAGTTATTGGCATAATGGGGTGATTAACATTAATGCCATTGGTCTCCTTCCAAAGGTTTTCCTTGTTGTCTAAGCAAGATGCACATGGAAACTTAGGTGTGGAAGCCTGTCCAGGGACAATCTTGTTTTCTTTCCAAGACTGTATTTTGTGGAAACAGAAAACATGACATGTGGTTTAGTTTATTGAGAAAACAACTCCTGCTGCTCTGAAAGACTGCTCAGAGTATGCACATTAATAGTAACTAAAACTTGTAATCAAGCATTACCTAGGAATTGCTATGGATGCACAAACATGCTTTTTTAGTTGAAAGTTTGAACTTGAAAGGCTTGAAAATTTAATTAAAAGAATCATAAAATGTTATGAATATGCCTGTATTTCCCATGGAATTCTGAATTTTTCACTTTTCCTTTTTTACTTTTCTGATGACTTGAACCATTATGCTCATTCCCTATACCATACACTTGTATATCCTATCCTCTGTAATATGCCTATTTGTGCAACATCTCTGTGAGGGAAGGAAGTGTTGTCATAATCAAATTTACAAATAAGCTAGGAAGTATAGGTAATAAAAATATTTATATAAGCAACTGTTGAAATTTTAGGGGGCCATTAAAAATGTTTGTGCAAAGAAGGTAATTTATCTATTTTTGTCAGGGAAATAGAACAGTCCTCTTTACTAAGAAATCTCGGAAAATTAAAAAAAATGTTACTTGAAGGGATGAACTATCAACACCCAAGTCACTTCTCTGCAACAGGATTTAGGTGTACTCTCTTTAGGAGGAGAAGTCACATTTTTCAGTTCTTGATTTTTTTGCTGTCTTTTGGCAAATTAAATTTCTTTTGTGCTTTTTCTTTGGGAGTATTCATCAGGATATATTTTAACGTGTTTACAGAAAAAGAAAATATATCTCTGAGTGTTGGCAAGGTCTCAAGTTTCATGCTGTGAGTTACTTTTTCACTAACACCACTACCTATCACTATAATTACGCATAAAAGAGAAAGGGAGGCAAAAAGCCTCACATATAACTAAAATAAGTGTAAAGTTGCTTAGACAAGGCCTGAGTTTTGTGTCTGATAATTGTAACGCAGCTGACTTCCATAAAATAATGAAAACCATTAGATTAAAACAAATCATAAAATAAATATGCAGAAAAGCAAATAAGAGAAAAGTATGATAAAAATAATCACACAGAAACATAATATTTAGAAGATCAGGCTGATGAAGTGATATAAAGGACTACTATAAGATGGCAAAGACTGTGAGACTTCTTCCAAAATCTTCTTTTTTCAGCCTAACATTTTTAAAATTAAAATGATTTTATATTTCTGTAATTTATTGTGTGAAATTTGCTTTAGTTGGCCTGTTAAAGTCTGCTCCCTTTTTCATAGAAAAAGGCAGTGTCATTCAAGATTATATTCTGGAGTTTTATTACATGTCAAATGTGTCATTGCTATTTTATCAGATCAGAGTTCTAAGTGACACTTTCTAATCAAGACTGTCAAGAGGTTTCATTAGTAAACAGAAGCAGGAAACACTTGGGATAATGGTTCAATACATATTTTACAGTTCTGAAGGAAGACTGTTTTTTAAAGTAGCAAGTCACTTTAAAGCTGTGAAAATGAATATTTAGTGAGATCTTATGACAATGTTTAAAGTAAAAATGCAATCATTTTTCTGAATGGTGTATTTGATCAGACCTCTGTCCTGTTGCTAACTGTGTTTAGGCTGAATCTCTTCACAAAAATGACTTAAAAGTAATCATTTGCACCCAGCACTTCAGCTAATAGAAGAATCCTCCCATCCAGAGCTGGCTGCCAGAAAAGTAATTCTAACATAGTATTTAATCTTCATCAAAGTTTTAGTTCTTGTGAGAGATCCCTTGCTGAGAGATCTGAAGCTATGAATGAGGAGGAGGAGTAAAATGTGGGCCTGTGGCATAAAAATGTTTCCCAACATCCTGCAGAGTTTTTCCCATGCTACTTTTGAGAAGTGTCTCAAGGGGCCAAAAGAAGTGCATATGTCTCTGTCCTGTCAGTTGCACTGTTTTGTGACACTGCCATCTGGCTTTTGAGACACACAGCAAAGCCGCTTTCAACCTCTTTTTAGAGGCAGACTGTGGGCCTCGGAAGAACCTGTAGAAACATACCATGGTATATGATATTTATTATCTCTTTGGGACAAATTTGATCCACTGTGTTAGGATTCTTCAAATAGGTGGTTTTGAGATGAGTTTAAGAGAGGTCTGTGCTTGCCAAGCATGGATGGTATGTAAAACAGGGTTTTTTTCCTGCTCAGACTTTGGCCATCTGTCCAACTTTTCTGGATGTTTGACAACCCAGAGAGAGTATAAGTTCCACATGGGCTTGTAGATATCTGACAAAGCCATTGTCAGGTTACTTTGTGCAGTTCATGGAAGCTGTGAATGAGCAATAGGCAAATCAAAACTGAAGACTGAATATGGCCTCTTAGTCTTCCATTTCTAAACATATTAGAGGCTAAAACATATTAGGTAAATTTTCCTTTAAAAGAAAACAATTTAAGGATAGACACAGAGGTCTTGAAAAAGGCTTCCACCAAAATAGTCTTCAATATAAACTTCCCTTAATCTTTACATGTCCTCATGAAACTCTCACAACTGTGAAGGTTAGCATTAGTACAAAAACTAAAATATATATGTTATAAAAGGGAAAAGTATAATAAGTCGTGTTGACTGAGAACAATCTTTATATGGGAAGGATCATGATGTTTTTATATTAATGAGAAAAAATATCCAGCAGTTATTAGAGAGGTTCCTCAAGGTTCAGTCATTGGACAAAGATTAATTCATGTTTTTCCTAATATTCAGGATAAAAGGCAAGGATGCTCTAAAACGATGTCTTCGTTGCCCAAATCTGGAAGGAATCATAATGTAAAGGTTTGGAAAATTCTGCAGGAAAAATTGAATTATTTCAAAACTCTGCAGGGAAATCAAGTCATCCTCAGGCTTAGCTTTGTCTCCTTATTCAGGCATATTTATTGCAGGATTAAATCAGATATTTTTTACATTGGCTTCCTTGTATTTAAGTATTTCTGCAAATTAATTAGGATTCTGAACAAGGAGTGGTCCAGCATGGATGTTGATAGGAGGCATACCTAGAATATATAATAAATCTTTTTCTCTCCCATAAGTCTTTCATTTTGTGCATATTAAGTGTTTGTATAGAAGTTTATTAGGAATATCTACTTTTTTTCCAAGTTTTATCCTAAACCAAACATATTTTCACTATTTTTTTTTAAATATGCAGGGACTGGCGTCAGTGTTGTTAACCTGTGCTGCCTTCTTTTTCCAAAACTATTTCATTTCCCTTTAATTGCCTTTGACAAGGAAAAGAATAGACTTCTTCCTTCTTTTCCAGTCTCTTAAATGATTGAAATCAGTCTCTTAAATGATTGAAATACTTAATGATCCAGAGCTCTGTCTCCCTCTCTGGCCTCTTTCATCTGTAAAATATATTTGCAGATCACTTTGCTGCTATGGAAGTACATTTTGACATCCTCAGATCATCTGACCCGTTTTACTGCTCATAGTTTGATCCTAGAGCTTGATCCTACTGAATCATATGAAATATGATTCCAGCCTGATGGCTGTGTTCTTCTGTATTAATCTTTTGTGCAAATGTTCTGTCTGGTCAATGTACCACACAGTCTTTTGTAATTAGTCTAAAGCTACCATACCAGGTGTAGATTAACACAAGGCCCTGTACGCTTTAATGATCTCTGCAATGGACAAGTTCCCTTACAAATGTTGTATCTTATGTTATTTACAATGTCAATTTCCCAAATGTTGGCTAACAATATTGGGACCATGGCAATCAGATTTTGTCCCTCCATTATTATAAATATCTTGCAAAAGGGACTAAAGATTGGTGTGATGTCAGTAAATATGATGATAATACAAAGAGATTCTTAGCTGTAAACACTCTCTTACTTATAGTTTCCATGCAATTCACTGCCTTGTGTTCCAGGAAATATATTTGTATGGTATATATAAAGGCAGGAAAAACAACTTGCCTTAAGAAACACTAAATCTGTCAATTTTGTATTAAGGAAAAATAAGCTTAAGACCATGATCTCTGGCAGCAGGGAACAAGAATTACTCCTACATACCCCTGGCTACTGTGTTTACCATCTCACTGCTTTCAGAAGAAATAATGCACCAATTATAACAACACCAATTCAACCACATCATCATAAACCAAATTCTTAACTTCTTAATTTTAGCCCCTAGGTGCCTGGTCTTAATATTATAATGATGAGATTACAATACAATGGTTTAGAAAGTACAATGGGTATCAAAGTGTAACATTTACCCAGTTAGGCACGGTCAGATCTTGTCCACAGCCTTACTTTTTTCTTCCACCATGCTTTGTTTCTATGTGTGCATTTGTGAAAGCCATGGAGTATCCCTACCAGTTTTCAGTTCCATGGAATGGAGTTCTTAGCTGAGGGCTAGTTGATCTGCCAGTCATGATACTGAATATTTATACCTAGTCTTAATGAAATTTCCATATTTTGAACTAATTTGTTATGCATGACACTGTCAAACTTGTTCTGTTCTAGTCCCAGCAAGACTTATCTTTCAGTGGTGCAAGACATAGCTGCTTTGGCAATGAAGCTGTGCTTATGACTTGGAAATCACAGTATCTGCTGGTATCTTATAGATGTTCCCTGAAAGATAAAAGGGGTTATTTAGCCCTGTTACCTTTAGCTGTCAAAAACCTGAATGACCCACCAGCACACTTCCTGGTCATAGGGAAGACCTACAGAAAGACATTTAAGATATGATTTCTGTATTAATGGTCTTACTGACTTAAGTAAAGCTGGCAGCAAAATCTGACTTAATTCTGATGTTGAAGTGGGGGACTGTAGTGGTAAATGAGCCCTTTCCATTCTGTTCAGGAATCTCTAAAACGTGCTATATCCATTCATTTTTTCCTCCCACCCAAACTCCCATTGTAGCAGCCACAAAACCTGCAACAACTCCCTTGGTTTAACTTCCTGTGTTGGGAAATATATCTCTTCACATCATATGTGGTTACTGTACATGTACACATTGTAGAAGTGCAGTTTTCCTGTATGGCTTCTCCTTCAGAAAACTCTCCAGGACAGTTCAAGGTTATTCACTCTGCTGTGAAGATTTTTTTGTTGCATGGTGTCTACATACAGTACAAGAAAAAGAATTTGTTATATTAGATTTGGAAGATCTCTCACCATTTTTAATGCTTGTGAGTTTGAGATGAGTGATTTCTGTCTCTGATGACTGCTGAGAGAAGGACTTTGCCACTGGTCCTGGACTTGCATAATAGCATGGAAGCAAAAGATAGAAAAAAATAATGCTAACAGAATCAAAAACTGCAATCTCCTCCTCTCCAAACTCCATAATCCTCAAACCAAATGAAAAATACCCTGAAACAAACCCCAAAATCCAACTGACCACCACCACCCATATACCAGATAAAATTCTAAATAATTAATTCCTAGGAATGAGACTTTTAAACTCTTGGCCTACATCCAGCTGGATGTTGGTGCACATGAGGTGGGTGACTCCTCAGTTTTTAACAAGGGGGTTCTGCCTATTCCCTTGTGAAAAAACACACCAGTCCAATTCATCTGCACACATTGTGCATGAAGATGGGCTGCACTTGCCAGAATGTGCATCTGAATTTTTGACAGAAAGCAAATTGCAGTGTAACGAAAATGAGTTTGCTACCATTTTACTCCTCATTGCTCATGTGGCCACTATTGTTTCTGACAATAGTTCACCTGTGGCATATACACAGAGTGTCTGGAAACCTATGGGCACATGCACTGGATATCTTTCCTAGCTGTACATTCATCTGGATATGTCTTCAGAATTTTTTTTAAAAACAGATGAAGTGCATTATACTCAAATTCCCTGGTAAAATAGCAGATAAATTCTTCCTAATGCTAGAATTAGTAATTTCTGTATTAATAGATCCTTCAGTCTAATATTTGTGCTCTCCTAGGTATTCAGGCTTTGGCATCACTACAGCTTCCATGCTGAGGACCTTCCTGGACTACAGCCAAGCTACTGAGTATGAAGGATTAAATTTGCCTTTGTTTTATAGCAAAGTTGTATAGGAGCATTCCAAGAGTAGTTTTCATAATTTGACAGTCAGGAAGAGAGTTGATGCATTTATTTCCTTTCTTTGTGCTCCCCTGGAAAGGATAGCCTGCCTCTGCTGCATCTTGAACACTAATCACCCCAAAGCTTCTCTTCTGTCTTGCTGCAGGTGTGTGACAGTTTAGATTAGTTGTATATGGTTAGAACAGGACTGTGCAGTTATCCTGCAGGGAGTTGAATATGGTTTCTTGGCATCTTACAATTCCATATTTGGACAGGAAAATTCAAAATATTTTGCACCATACTTTATTTCATTTGCATGGGTAGGGTGCAGGGATAGTGCTTTTCTGAATCTAAGAAACACTTTAGATAAGCACTTTTACTCCTGTGCACTCTGCTGTAACAGCAGAACACATTCCTTTCTAAATTATGAGATCTGTAGTGATGAGCATATAGGAATCTTCCCTGATTTTTTAAGAATTACAATTTGCAGCAGATGATATATATGCTGATTTATTTTGCTGCCTATTTATACTCAAGTTTGAAAGCTAACCTGATCCAGGTTTTGATTCTTTATGTGCTATGTAGGAGCTACTTGTTATTTATGAAGAAATATTATTTAAACACTTTATGTATGTTTTTCATCCAACAGTATGTAATAGATTTTTTAATTTTTTTTAAGACCTCTAAAGGTTAATTTCAACATTTACTTTAAATTGGCAGAAAAAAATGCTGGTGCTTCTTACTTGGTGGTTCTGCTTTATCCCTCAGTCCATACTCTACAAATGATCTCCTTTTACTGCATCTAGTCATGTTTTTCTGACTGTGTCTATTGCCTGACTGGTTGCTTGTATGACTGCATGGGATCCAATCTGCCATTTAAAAATAAAAATGGAGATGTGGCTGGAGCACACCTTTCATTTCAGCTCAGGTACTAAGGAACATGAGTTGTTTCATGATCACTGGAGGTATCTTTCTTCATAATTAGACAGTGCTGTCCCATATGATACACAATGTAGTACACATGAAATCAAATGGATTTCCTCTTAAATGTTTTCTGGTTAAATTGGAAACTGTCCTGGAAATGATAATGTTTATTTATTAGCATTTTTTAATCAAACTGTGTCAGATACTGTAGGTACTTAGAAATTCAAAATGTGAGCAACACAGGGAAGTGCTGCCCTAATTACGTGTACCCTGTAAGGTACCATGTGGGGAAGTAACCTAATTACATGCTTAAATTAAGCATCTATGCCTACTCTATAATTAATAAAGCTTCTATTAGGGGTCTGCTTCATAGGGAGCTGTATTCCTAAATTAGGTGCTTCAGGTGAGGTTACTCTTCATTCCTATATGTCAAAAACCCAGTAAAAAACCCTAAAGATTGTATTTGGCTATTTAAGAGCAGAATTAAATGAAAATGAACCAAGTATATTGTCTTAAATGGTTTTACCCAGATAGTCATCTAAGCTACTTAGGTACCTGATTACTGCCTAATGCTTCTTCTATATAGAAAGCTTAGGAGTGAAGGAAGTAGTTTAACCTGTCTCTTACAAATGGAAGATTTGAGGCACAATGATAAGAAATTATCAAACTGAGCAAGAAGCATCTGAGTAGAGAAAATTATCCCAGTTTTACTTCCCTCAAGTGTGAGACTGAGACTTCTAAATAGAAGATCTGTAAATATAACGATGGTCTTCCCACAGCAGAGTATTTGAAGAATGGGGGAAAGATTAGGGCTTCGTGTTGAGCAAGAGGGGTAATTTCAAATAATTGCATCTGAACTTGAGTTTGGGAAATTCCATCAAGGACTGCCACAGAACACCCCATAACCCTATTCAGAAATACCAAGTAACAGTAGGAATTAAGTGTGAATCAGGACAAAGAGAGGGTTTTTCATTCTCTTCTGCCAGCAGCCTGTTTGGGGTATAGCAGAAAAGGATCAATGTTTGCCTCGGTCCTATCTGCTTTGCTCAGCTCTTAGTGAGGATTGTATCTTGCTCAGTCAACTGTACTGTGATCAGCAAAATAAAGTTCAAACACAAGTGAGTTGTAGGGCTGAGGGACCAAGCATGGTGAAAGGGAGGGACTGGCTTTACTGGAAGTGCTGAAATGAAGTCCACTGAATAAAAATTAAAATATCCTCAGTGATTTCAGTCAGATGTCTTTAGCACTTCCTGCCAGAGAGCAATAATCATTTACTTGGATGCCAAAGTGTAAAAAATCCAGGACAAGGTCCACTGTCAATCCAGCTGCCAATATGAAAATGTGTCCAAGGAAAGTAAGTGAACAGTAATTTTCATAGCCAGCTTCTCACATATTTCACTACATGTGCTGTCCACAAAATTCTTGTGTGATTAACAGCTGTTACTGTCTCTGATTACTTTGCTAGCACTTCAGTTAAAAAGAAAAAAAAGGAAAATAAAATGAAAAATAATAAGAAAATCTGGGATGACAATTTAT
>WBNO01031699.1:15598-37705 GCA_013400575.1 Peucedramus taeniatus | reverse complement strand
CCCCAAAAAAGCTTAACCTCCATTGTCCATGTGTAGTTTTCCCTTTGTTTCAAGCTTTCTTTTAAAGCTACATCTTTTAATGCCTGGAGCTTAAGAGATAAGAGCAGGAAGTTCTGCATCTGGGAGCTTCTCTGGGAACAGTGGCTATCATCACCTGCCACAGAGAGAAGAGCATTTCTGTATGGAGCAGCCTTCTCAAACCTGAGTCCTGAGAGGCATCCATCTTTAAGGAACTTCTGTCTTGTGTTTTGGAGAGAAACCTTTTGGGTTTGCTTCAGTGAAGTGCTGATTCTGTGTCTGATTCAAGCACTTTTCATAGAATCACAATATCATGGAAAGGATTGGGTTGGAAGAGACCTTAAAGATCATCTAGTTCCAACCCCTTTGTCATAGGCAGGGACACCTTCCACTAGACCAGATTGCTCAGAGTCCCATCCAACCTGGCAGCAAGCACTTCCTGGGATGGGGCAGCCACAGCTTCTCTGGGCAACCTGTGCCAGGCCCTCACCGCTCTCACAGTGAAGAATTTCTACATGATAGCTAATCTGAACCTTCCCCTTTTCAACTTAAAGCCATAACCCCTTGCCCTATCACTACAAATCCTTGTCAAAAGTCCCTCTCCAGCACCTTTCAGGTGCTTTAAGGTCTCCTCAGAACAGCATTCTCTTCAGGCTGAACAACCCCAACTCTCTTAGCCTGTTTTTATAGGAGAGGTGCTCCAGCCCTTTAATATTTCTGTCACTTCACTGGACTCTCTCCAGCAGGTCCACATCATTTTTATGTTGGGGGCCCCAGAACTGGACACAGTAATCCTGGTGGGCTCTCACCAGAGCAAAGTAGAGGGATGGAATCCCCTCCCTCCCCTGCTGGCCACACTGCTTTTGAGACAGCCTAACACATGCTTGGGCTTCTGAGCTGTGAGCACACATTGACAGATCATGTCCAGCTTCTTGTACACCAACACCCCCAAGTGATCCTCTCCAGGGCTGCTCTCATTCTGTTCTCTCTCCATCCTGTACTTATGCTTGGAATTGCCCTGGCTCTGGTACAGGACCTTGCACTTGGCCTTGTTGACCTTCATGGGATTTGCACATCCCCACCTCTCCAGCCTGTCCAGGCCCCTCTGTATGCCATCCCTTCTCTGCAGCATGTTGGCTGCCTCACACAGCATGGTGTCTGTGGCAAACTCACTGAGGGTGCCCTTGATCCCACTGTCCATGTCACTAACAAATCTTGAACAGCACCACTCCGAGTACTGATCCCTGAGGGACAGCTGGTCTCCATTTGGACATTGACCACAACTCTTTGAGTGCAACCATCCAATTCCTAATAGACTGAGTGGTCTGTCTTTCTAATTAATGTGTGTCTCTCCAACTAGTCCAGTTTAGGGACTAAAATGCCATGTGTGACAGTGTCAAATGCTTTGAATAAGTTCAGGCAGGTAATGGCTGTTGCCCTTCTCTTGTCCACCACTGCTGTAACCCCACTACAGAAGGCCACCAGATTTGTTAGTCACAGTTTGTCTTTAGTGAAGCCATGCTGTTTGTCATTAATCACCTCTTTATTTTCCCCTGCCTTTGCACAATTTCCAGGAAAATCTATTCCATGATCTTGCCAGACACAGAGGTGAGACTGACTGGCCTGCAGTTCATCAGGGTTTCCTTCCCCGCCCCCATCCTTTTAAAAATGGGGGTCATGTTTTTTGGTTTAGTGGGAATTTCTTTAGATTGTCACAACTTCTCTAATTGGATCTGCCAGTTCCTTTGGGTGCATCTCATCATGTCCCATGGACTTGTGCACCTTCAGTTTCCTTAGATGGTTTCAAACCAGATCCTCCTCACAGATATTGGTTCTTCATTCTCCCCCAGTTCCTGCCTTTACCTTCTGCAACTTCGCTGGAGCACTTGCTGGTAAAGACTGAGGCAAAAAAGTAATTGAATACCTCAGCTTTCTTTGTATTCTGGGTAGTCAGGTCTTCTGTTTGAAGAGGATCCATATTTGCCTTAGTCTTCCTTTAATCACTGATGTACCTACAGAAGATTTTCTTGTTGCTCTTGACATCCCTTTAAATACAGGCCAGATTTAATTCTATCAGTGATTTAGTTTTCATAGACTCATACAATCTGTCTGCTTGGACAATCTCTCTATATTCCTCATAGTCTGTCTCTCCTTCTTTCCATGCTCTTTAGGCTTTCTTTTTGTGTTTGAGTTTCTACGTGCTCTTTGTTCATCCATACAGGCCTCCTGGCAATTTTGTCTGACATGATCTTTGTTGGGATCACTCCTGAGTCTGGAGGAGGTGAATCTTGAATATTAACAAGCTTTCTCTCTTCCCTCCAGGATTTTATGCCATGATACTCAACCAAACAGATCCCTCAAGAGGGCAAAATCTGCCCTCCTGAAGCTGAGGGTAGTGAGCTTGATCTGCCCCTTCCTTGTGGCCTAAGGATCTTGAAGTTCACCACCTCATGGTCACTGCAGCCAAGGCTGTCCTGGATCTTCCCATTCTACACCAGCCATTCCTTGTTGGTGAGAACAAGGTCCAGGATAGCACCTTTCCCTGCTGGTTATTCTGTCACTTGGAGAAGGAAGTTGCTCTCAATGCATTCCAGGAATCTCCTGGATTGCTTATGTCCAACAGCTGTTGGGATGGTTCAAGTCTCCTGTGGAGATCAGGGCTTGTGAATGTGAGGCTGCTGTTATCTGTCTTCAGAGGGACTCACCTGCTTGGTGTTCCTGGTCAGGCAGCCTGTAGTGAGCTCCTGCTGTAATGTCACCTGTCCCTGCCCTGCCTTTAGATTGGGCCTGATTCCACTGGCCCTTTCAAACACCTTCCTTTTGACCAGGAGGATTGATGAAGAAACTACCTGACCTTCAGAACCCCTTACTGTCACAGCCAGGCCTCTGTAAACCTTCTTGATACTCCTCAGTCTTCTCCTGGATGTGTCACTGTTGCTGTATCATGTGAAACAACAGCAGTGTGTAATAGTCAGGGGCTGTACAGTGACATCCCTGCTACGACTGCCCAGTAAGCAGCACCTCTCTAGTGAGTGTGTCAGGTCTCTCAGTACCTCTGAACCTCTCAGGTGTCACCTACTGCTATCACCTGTTGCCTTTTCTTAGTTGTGCTGGCTGTGATATGGGACCAGATGGGGCTGCCTTACTGGTTGTTATACAGGGAGCAGATGGGGCTGTCTTACTCAGCCTTGGTGCTTCTCCTGATCTGGCAGGTCTTTCTTCTCAGTCTTCAGGGTGTTGAAGTGATTCTGTAAGGGCATCTCAGGCTTTGGGGAATTCTCTTCTTTCTGCGGGCCCTTGCTGTTGCAAGCTTCCATTCTCCTGTGTTATCACCCCCTTCCTACTGTGTGTGTTACGTCTTCTTTTGCTCTCTTCCCTGCTCCCCTGTTGCAGCATGTTTGAAAATTAGGAAGAGCAGTCTGAGAGTGGGAGAAGCTTTAATGCATCAAATGAATAAGCCTGTAGTCTGTAACCCTGTAAGCTTGCTTTCCCCTTTCGTATTCTGACCTGGCTGTACTGAAGATAAGTTATGTTCTGCTACTGAGCTTTTTAACAGGGAGAGCAGATGAAGTAACTTGGCAAGTTATTTAGAAAAATGCTGTATCGCACCTCTGGTTTTATCAGTTATAATCACATGCTTTTCCTTAGTCAGAAAATGGTTCTTTCAACAGCCAGTTGGCTTTATGTGTTTGGTAGCATTTGATGTATTGCCAGATACTTGACCTGTTTTTTTAGCTAGTAGGGTCTGTGGAAAAATCTACGAAGTATTCAAAAACATTAATTACATTAATTTTTCTTACTTTCAGCTTACATTTTTCTTTCACAGTAAACTGAGTGTAAAATGAGCTATGACACTGAAGGTACTTTATCAGCAGATTGTCAGAATCTTGTGCTGCAAGTTCCTCATGTTAGTTCTGCAAGCTGTACACATCTCTGCTTTCAGTTTCAGTGGTGGATTTGTCAAATGGAATGTTAACTTCCAGCAGCAGCCTGTTACTGCTGCAAAACATAGTCTTGCCTGTGTTTGAACTGATTAGATTTTGGGTCAACACAGCATACCAAATCCAGACTCTTTGGGTTAGTGGCACAACCAGGATATGAAGCTTTGAAATAATGCCTCTCTTGGCCTAAGTCCAGACTAAGCTGCATTTCATATGCTGTCCTCCAAAAAAACAGGCTTTGTTAGGACAGAAGTGATTGTATGAAACATCAGATTGGCAGGTCAGAGAGCATCGATGTTAACACACCCTGACCTTGTCTGCTGACACAGCTGTTTAATTTAAATCTTGTTTATTTTATGTCATGTCAGAGTATAAAAACCCTCTACTGATGTGAGTACACGTACGCACAAACATTCTGCAGAATATGATCTCAAATATAAGCAGTTTTCAGTCAGAAAAAAAGTATTGGAAAAGTTGTTATCTGAAGCAAATTCAGAGATTATTGCAAAGGTTTTAAAATAACCACAATGGTTATTTTAAGAGATCTGTATAAGAGATCTGTAAGATAAGGGTAAAGAAAAGTTATATATGAACATTCAAGCTCCGTATATATTTATAAATAAAATTCTAAAGGCAGAAAAAAAGGTTTAGCAAACATAAAACAGGCATGATTTAACTGCACATCCATGAATTTTTATGAAATAAGCATTTGAAATTCACAATTTACTTTCAATTTTGAAGAATTTAAACTTTTTCCCATCCTGAGATACCTAAATGGAAAACTCTAATGGAATTCACTGATAATATTCCCAAATGGTAGATTTAAGAACTTTTTCTTAAATATAATTCCAAAGGGACTCTTTGAAATGTAGTGTCATTCACAATCTTCAACTCTGCAGTTTTCTTAGATGACAGTAATTGGTGGAAAACAGGCTTTCATATGTGTGAGACAGCTCACATGTTAGTTGTAATGTTAATTAAAGACACAAGTGTTAACAAGACAACAAAAGATGCTCTTTTGTGGTGTTTTGAAATGTGATTAAGTGCTTGGCTTCAGAATGTTTTCTATTCTATTTATGTAATATGGAAAAATGTGCTTTTCTATGTTGACTCCCTTTTTTGAAGAGTTCTAGGTTGTATATTTTGAAGCTACTTGAACACTGATAGCAAGGAGGTTACATTGTGCAACGTCAGCTTTGAAAGATTTTACTGAACCCCAGCTTCTTCGAAGATTACCTACAAAATTTTAAAATACCAGGATGTCTGGTGACAATGAATACACTTATGTTAAAAATGTTGAAACAAATGTAAACAACTTTTCTTTTGCTTTTCTCCTCATTCTTAAAAATCTGGTGGAAAAAAAACACAGAACTATCAAAACTCCACAATGTTGATATGAACTCAAGGCGTTAGGTTTGAATACAGAGTTTGGAAATTAAAATTAAAGGTACAGTTGGCAACTACAGCTGACCACATCATCTGTTCAGTAAAGCACACGTTTGGTATTGTGAATGACTGACCTAGTCAATGTGCTCCAGATGGTTATCAACTCTCTTTACACTTATTAGACTCTTACATTTCACTCTTGCCATTCTGACTGCTTTATAGAACCAGGTATGTGATTAGAGAAATAAATTAAAATATCTTCCCTCCTTTGTTTAAAATAAGTGAAAAGAAAACACCAATCAGCCATCAAACAGTGGAAGTGTGCACTGTGGGCAAGGTAAATTGGAGGAGTCTGTCTCCAGTTTTGTAATGACCACTTTCCTCCTGAAAGTCTGTCTCCTTGGCAAATCCACTGCTCCCAAAAATATCGTCTGCAAATGTTTATGCGAATGGAAGTAGATTACAAGAAGGTGGCAGTGTGATTTCTAAGTATGAATGAAGCTGCTGATGTATTTTTATAACAGCAAATGTGTGTGTTTAAATCTCTTCCATTGTAATCACTTCTTTGTTTAGGTGAATCTGGGAAAAAAGAGTAACCAAACCGAAAATGAGTTTAAAATGAAGTCACTTGAGAATATGATTCCACTGTGGTGTATAAGATACAGCTCTAGATCATCCACCCTCTCTCTTGGATTTTATTGATGCTTTGGTAAGAAATGTCCTGAATATATTATTGCTTTGTGAAAAATAGTTAAGAAATGCTGTCTCTACTCTGCAGCTGTTATAGGCACAGAACTACAAACTTCACTTTTGTCAGTGATTTTTTTTAGATCTCATAGCCTAAGGTAAAAATCCACTCACGTTAGCATTGCTGTACACTGTGTGGTGAGACTGATATTAAAATGTTTTACATAACAGTGTGAAGCTTTTACATAAACTTCGGTTTTCTACATTAGATCAAATAAATCACACTTAAAGATTGTACAATTCCCACAGAACCTTTCCAGGAAGTTCCTTTATGCAGAGCTGGAGAGGAGGCAAGATGTTGGCATAGCTGTTGACCTAAAAACCTGCTATGCCAACATATTGTCATCTTTCCTGTCTGTTTGCGGCAGAGGGAAGTTATACATTGTAATGGGCATTTGGAACAGCTTTAGTTTTTATAGATAACTTGAACTGTCATTTTTCTGGCCCTGCTTTTCAGTCAATGAGGCAAGTGTTTATTAGTTACCTAACAGCCAAAGGAGGGACAGAATTTGACTTGGGTTTTTTTTATTACTCAAACAACAAACAGCTTAACATGCTCTGAAAAAGTTAGTGTGGAGATGCAGAAAGAAAGGGGCTTGAGGGGGACATCAAGGGACAGGACAAGAATTGAGTGTTTTTTCTGTCTGACCTCTACACATTTGCAGAGATGTTATGAGTTGTCTGCATATGAGTATTTCTGTTTACATAGTTTTTTCCTTTTCTGATTGTATTCTCCATCCCTGTGTACTTTTCATGTTCTTACTTTCTGTTAAGAGCCATCTAGTAAAGGGTGTTGGGCAATGAGAATACAGTGGTAGTCATAAAATGAACAAGCATCTGCTAATGAAATGTTGTAGCTGCATTTCACTGGTCTGTTTTCAATACTTAATTAAGAAAAATAAAACAGCAAAACTTGATCTGCAAGGCCTCATGATTACTGAACAGGGAACCCCATGAAAAATATAAATTCTATGTAGCAATTTCATAATTTGTGTACTTATTCTACAAAAGGTGTTATTTCACACAACTAGAATTTTGCTTTGAGAATCTAAAATTAGAGGCTGGGTCATGAGTAGCAGGGCTACTTAAAAAAGGCATAATGAATCAGAACTTGATTCCACATTTGATACACAAAATTATATGAAAGTACACATAAAAGTAGTCCTTTTACACTTCTAACCCATTCCTGTCACTCAAGTACTGCATTTGATCTGTATATGAAAAAAAAAAAGAGAAGTTTATTATGATTAGGCTATGTCATTGCCAAACCTAACTTTGGGTTACTATCTGCAGCCACCATAACAAAATGATTGCAATCAAATGTTCTTACTACTTCCAGCTATGTAATATTCAGTTTTATATAGCCTCTACACTTAAATCATGTATGTATCTGTAGTGGGAAGTGATGCCTAAACTTTTATATATATATTTATTGTATATAACACATTTTAGTATTTTAATGCGCTCATGATGACAAACATGGAGTAGCACATCAAATATAGTTGTAGAAAATTCCATCATTCTTGCACACATAGAGAATGCTCGTCTCCTGATAGAGGTTGAAATTAATTTGATATTTAAATGACAAGGTCTGAATGGATTTGATATGGGAAAAGAATGATTATGGTCTGGGCCTTGTGGAGAGGTATTAATATTTGGCTTAATAAGCAAGTTTTAAGTAAGAATAAGGCACTTTGAGTTACAACACGGTGTGATATAGTATGTTGTTTGCCTTCAATTTACTTACTTCAGCAAAAGTAGCAGAATTTTCTGGAGTCGTACGCCAAAAGTTGCAAGCTTTCATCTAGAGATATTTCTGGCTGGAATAGAGTTAATTTTCTTAGTAATTTTCCTACGAGCATGAGAATAGTGTTGATTACAAACCAGTGTTTAAGTTATTGCCTAGCAGTCCTTACTTTAAACCAAGGCTTTCTAAATTGCCCATCCTCTGCCAACTAAACTAGTGCTTCAGAAGCACAGAAGGAAGATGTGGAGGCTGCAGTCCTCAGCAGAAGCTGAGTCTCAACAAGATAAGAACACTTACTGGCCTGTCTGTGGGGTCATGGGAAAGGAATCGTATAGACTGTTGGGAGGTCCCAGACCAAAAGTTGCCATTGTACCAAGAGGCACATGCAGGGCACATGAGGAACAAATGCATTAATTCTGAGGCAATTAAGGCCCATGGTTCCTGGTATGGGGTCCCTCAATAGATTAACCAGGCTCTAGCTGTCCTATTAATGTACCATTCAATTATTTGTTTATTTTTTCCTGCAGCTGAGTGTCAGAAAGTCTGCTGTGAGGAACCTAGCATGAAAAAATTTCTGTTTTAACATCTTCATTACATAGGGCAATGTTTTAGTAGTACGCATGTAGACCCTAAACAGTACTGGGCCTTATGCTCAACAAACTACATAGTATAAGCATATTCCATGATGAGACAGGAGTTATGGCAGAATCTTACTATTTCTGTAGGAAACAACTGTGCTTTAGGGATAATATGTCTACAATACTCTAGATACTGTAAACCGTCTACTACATCATAAGAAACATACTCAATAGGTGCATTTCAGGTAAAGTATAACTGATTTACTTGTTTTGTGCATATAAACTTAAAATTTATGTTAAAGGTGATCTGATATGTTGAATAGAATTATAAATGGTGCAGGAAAGAGCTGAACAAGAACAAGGAAAATTATCCATATCTTTCTTGCCAAATACAAGACTGGGCAGAATTATAAGGAAGGGGAAGGCAAGGGCCTGGGGTGAGATTCTGACCTTGCTGGTGTCAGCACTACTATTGTTCCATCTTTGTTTAGGATGAAGATACAGAAATGGAATTGAGTTCATTGTTAGCAGGGTCTGGTTTAGAACATTTATGAACCTAAATCCTTGACAATGCTCAGTTACTGTGCTTCCTTTACCATCCTAACACTAACACTTACATACTCTGCTCCTGCTTTGTGACACAGGAGTAGAGGAACTTGGAGGCCTCTTTGTGTTGATTAAAAAAGAAGAGAATTTGTCCAGGAGGGAGCTGGGGAATGAAATACATAAGTACTCTGCCGGGCAGCCCAGTGGATGTTCTTCATTAGTCATCAACATTCAACAGCAGTTGGCCAACTTGGCTCCTGTGACTGTGGAAATAAACTGTGAATACAACACATGTCCAAAATGAGAAAATACCATGAACTGAGGAGAGGGAAGGTGGGAGAGGCAAATGTAATTGAAAACTAGTAACACAAAGCATCTTCTGAAAAAGAGGAAGCAAAGAAACTTGATTTTCCCAGTGATTCCATTATTGTCTACTCTGGATCTGGTACTTAGAATCTCTATCTGATTTCCTGTACAGACTACATGTTCTGTATAGCATTGACTTTACTCTGCCCTGCTACCTGATAATTGCTAACACAATTGAGACATGCAGTGAGGCAAGAAAAAGCACTGAACAAAGGTTTCTCTTCTTTCATATTTTTGTGATCATAGCACAAGTGAAAACAAACTGCTTGTTTCAGAGTGTTGACTTGTCTGGAGAGTAGTAGGCAGGACTCTTCTGGAAGACAAGGGCTTATCCTCATCCAGACCAACTGCAAAGCATCTTTTCCAGAGGGAGATTATAACTGTTCAGTCACAGCACACACAGTCCTACTGCATAAGTCAAAACAAGAAGTAGTCCTCAGATGATGCACTGTATTGAAAGCTGTTTGTCAACAGCATTGTTAGCTTCTTACTTTGGAAGAAGTAAGAATTTTTTCAGTAAATGGCAAAGAGTTTGCTGATCTGCCATAAAGTGGAATTTGAAGGATAGAACACCAAAAGGCGAAGCTAGATCTCAGTTCAAAAAATTAATTTGAATCTAGGTTGACTGCTGCTAAAAAATCCTTAAAATATTCTCTTTCATAGTCAGATGATTTCCTAGATTACTTTCCAAGAGCATACTCAAGCGACTACTTGACGAATACTCAATTTTTGATAGCTCCATTGACAAATGTCCCTAGCATTAAGTGTTTCAGATGTACTTAGAAGCAGTTTTATTCATGGCTTCTGCCAGCTCTTTAAAGCATTTCTTCAGTAATTCAGGAATAATTTGCATTATTTTTGATATCTGGTTTCTACCCTATTAAATAGTTATTAAGATGAGGTACTTATTTAAGTTGTGGGAACTCACTTTTTGTATTCACTGCTGCATTTGTATTCTTTCAGAGCTAAAAAGTTTTCCAGTCTGAAGTACATGCCTGACTGCAGAGTAAGAAAAAAGGAAAAGGGACATAATTGTATAGGAAATGGGATGAATCTGTTTACTAACTGCTATTCCAAGGAGAAGAAGTTAGGCTTAATTAAGAAAGATAATACAAAGTTAATAATGGTACTAAAAAAAGTAGTTCTGCTTGCTCAAGAACAAGAAGAGACTGGATAAAAGTTGGCATTTACAAAAGGAAAACTATTGCAAAGCTCTTTCCTCCTTTTCCATCACATGATGAAACTTGCTTACATCTTCTGCTGACCTGCATGCATGCATGAATACAGGGAGATATATTGGTTGATTCATAGATAGGTAAGTGTGTGTGCCCGCAACAGAAATTCTGAAATACATCAGTAAGAATCTGCTTAAGGTATTTTAAAATTAACGCAGCACCATGTCGTTTTTGGGTTATCTTTCCCACCTCAACATCAGTCTCTCCTAAACCACAATAAACACAAAAAAGTGCACAAGCGTGAATAAATGTCTTTCTTACACAGCACAAACCCCACCACCCCCAACCAAAATTACAATTTCTCTGAATAAATTCCATGTTTCTTAAACCCCTGTCTTACGGTCAAGAAGCTGGTTAATAAATTCCCGACATTCATAAGATACTGTAAATCAAAGCATAGGAAATTTCTCATGTCTATCTTCACATGTCTCTTGTTTTCCCCAGGTGTGTATCTGAACTAATTTTAATTCAAGTGGTACCTCCTCAGGTAATGTACCAGATTTACTCAGGTAACCATTAGCTGGATGGTCAAATTGGGCTCTTGGCTACTCATTTATGCAGATATCCCAATTCCAGGCACAATACACATAATCCAGCAAACTGATGTGATAATTACCAACTGCTAAACCATTTTCCAGCAATATCTCAAGGAACACTGTGCACACTCTTCTGCTTCCATCTTCTGCTGAATTTGTAGAACATGGTCTAAGAACTACTCTGTATATATATTACAGATTAGTTACAGATATATATATACAGATATATGTATTTAACAGTGCTTGGATGAGCATATTCTCATAATGGAGCCATAAAGCAAGTGAAAATTGGCTAAAAAAGCCCATCCAGAATTTGGGTGGCATGAAAAGTCTCCAGTGCAGCATGCCTTCTGAGCCCAGGGGTGACCTTGCTAAACCCTCACATGGGAGAGCTACTCTGTTGCTTTATCCAAGTGCCCAGACCTGCTGAAATGATGCCACAAGGTTGCATCCTTTTTTACTACTACTTTCTTTGACTTCAGGAAGAGTAAAGGATGGATGAAGAAGGATACAAACAATAAACACCTGTAACGTCAATAGTGTTAAGGAAGCTTACTTGAATAACTGTGATTTCATGCATACTGGTGATATCCTGTCTCTTCAGTACACAGCATATGGGTCCTTGGGGCAGCAGACTTCCCTCTCTCTTTTCCATTCTAGAACCAGGGAAAAAAAGTTATATCCTAAGGGAAAGTCTCCATGCAGTAACCAGCACCCTCTTGTGTTCACGGCGAGCAGAGGCCAAACCCTGTGCCAAGGAACTCTGGATAACTACGGAGCTTTGTCCTGGAGCACCTTCCACAGCCCCAACCTGACATAACAGCAGGAGCTTGAAGTCTTTTACATGTTTCTCCAATAGCTGCTGGCTATTGCCCAGACAGGAAGGCAGTAATTAGCACAGCTTTATGTACCTTAATTTTCTCAAACACCATCAGAAATATTCTGATAACAAATAATCTGAACAACTTCTGCCCCATCCAAGAAGCTTGGGTGTTTCTCAAAACAGAGTTTATACCATGTCTTCTGCAGAAGCCAGGAAGTTTCCCATGGCTCTTCAGGTCTCCAATGCTTTACTCAGTTAAGGATTTATGACATAGAAATAGCCCTAGAAATAGTGTTATAGTAATGAAATGGCATAAGTAGATCCAAATCAGAACAAACAGCATATGCAGTATGGCTAGGGTACAGTACTGGTATCTAAATAAAAGAATAGCTGATGCAACCACCAGTGGATCAGTTCTCCAGCCACTAAACTGTCCCTGAAGTGTGTTCTTGTTTATGTTGTTTTTCTGTTTGAATTACTTTGTACAGAAATTCAGAATTGCATATAGTTTGCATACAGTTCTCTATAGAAGTTCTCTGCAGAGTTTAATACATGCAGTTAGTGTGTGATAGCTCTGAATCCATGTGCCCGACTTCCAGAGAAGTTAAAAATCCGTTAATTCCTCACCTTATTAACCTATAAAGCAAACTGGATAACAGCCACGTAGCCCTAATTATAGGACCCATGTTTAGATAAGGGCCTGCAAATGGGAGAAATACAGCCACGATGATGTGCCACACAAACCAGGGTAGGCTAGACCATATGGTGACACCTAATGAGGTTTCTATATCCAGGACACAAAAAAGAAAAAATTAATAGGTTACTCAAGAACCTTATTCCTTTTTTTCACTCTTTTTCTCTCAATGCACTTGGGCCCCACGCTTGGGCACCGAAGTCTGTCTCAGTTTGAAAGACGGGTGTCTGCTAGGGAAGGCAGAAGCCTTGCTTAGAATGGAGAATGTAAACCCCCTCTCTCCAAATTATTTTAAGTCTGAAATTAAGGGGCTCTCAGGCCCCTTAATTGGAGTAGGACTATTGGAGTATTGGAGTAGGACTAACAGGTCTTTAATAGTATGTATAACAAGGAGAACAAAACACCAACTCTGGCATTAACTCCAAGCAGAGCCCTGAACCCCGTCCCAGCCGTCTCAGCCGCAGGCGCTTTCCCCTCTGGTGCAGTTCCTGTCGCTGCCAGCAGGGGCGCTGCTGGCTCCCGGCGGGCAGGGCAGGTGCAGTGATTCCCCCACGGCTGCAGGGGGCGCTGCGGCGCGGGCTCGGGGAGCGCGCGGCAATGGCGGCTGGGCCCAGACAGGAAGGGATGGAGGAGAGGCTTCGCTTCACAAACCCTGGGGCAGCTGATCCTAGTGCCCAGCAGGACTCTCGGGAGCACCAAGCTGGGCTGGCAGGGATGAGCAGAAACCCAGGGCAATGGACGAGATGTATCAGAAACTCCGCAGTGATAGCTGGAACCCGCGAGATGTCTGGGCAGGGCAGGGCAGGGTGCCAGCAGCAGGAGAAAAGCAGCTCCCAGCTGGATTTCCCCAAGATGCAGGTCCGACCGTCCTCCTCCAAAGCCCAGTGAGAGAGAGAGAGCCCTCAACTCCCCAGCTCCATCTTTTTTGTGCCTCTGTTTTTGTAGTATCTCTGTCCTCCACACCCTGAGAGAAACTCCCAAAAACCAGAGTGGCACCTCAAACACCCAGCAATCAGTGCTTCTTAGCAACTCAATGGGAAAACAATCCACAAGTAACAAGGAAAGAAAAGGAAAAAAAAAAACAACCCCCGACAGGCTATTTAAAAAAAAAAAAAAAAGGTGAACAAATGCATGATTGTTCTACAGAGCTTTTTGGAAAAAGCAGGTAAATTTCCAGCTAATACAACAGAGAAGAGTGTACCTGAATGTAGGCACACAGTTTGTGGTAGCTGGGAGTGGGGCAGTGGCCAAGCCTCATCCACAGTGGGCTACAACTGTGAGAAGCAGGTGAGCAGCATTGAAGGCGATGGGACATGGAGTGCCCAGGTGCCCTGACCAGTCACCAAAGGGAACAGAGGGCACACAGGTGCAATGCATGGACATGAGGAGTATAAAAGTTTGGGCTAAAGAACAAGAAGGGCAGATGCCTGAAACCTTCTGATGTGGTATGTTGTTAGTCTGTATGGGCAAATGCTTAAAGCCTTCTGAAATTGCACGGTGATACTCTGTGTATCATGGCCATCTCAACTGCGACATGTGCTGTGGCATGTGCTGCAACACCTGAAAATTGTGTGTCATTAATGAAATCTAAATAGTCTGGAAGGTTAGTCAGGGGTAATGTACTTTAAGCAGATCAGTGTGGACAGACATGCTAGAGCTCCAGCTCCATAAGGGAGAAAACCAGCACATCTAGTGTGACCACTAACTAGAGTTAACCAGCCTATTATAAAGAATGGTACGGTATGATGTCTTTTCTATTGAGTCAGAGAATCAATCCTTTGGGGTGGAAGGGACCTTTAGAGACCATCTGTTCCAATACCACCCTCCAGTGAGCAGGGACATCTTCAGCTAGATCTGGTTGCTCAGAGTCCTTTCCAGCCTGACCTTGAGTGTTTCCAGGTTGGGGCACCTACTACATCTCTGGGATACCTGTGCCATTTTTTTGCCACCCTCATCATAAAATTACTTCCTTACATCCAACTTAAATTTACCATCTTTCAGTTTAAAACCACTGCCCTCTGTCATATCATAGCTTGCCCTACCAAGTGCGGTGCCCATCTTTATTGTAAGCCCCCTGTGAGTATTGGAAGACTGCAATAAAATTTTTCTGTAGCCTTCTGTTCCCTGAACAACCCCAATTCAGTCTTTCCTCACAGGTGAGGTTTTCCTCTGATCATTTCTATAGCCATCCTCTGAATCTACTCCAGAGGTCCATGTCCTTCCTGTGCTGGGACCCCCGAGCTGGATGCAGGTTCCAGGTGGGCTCTCACCAGAGCAGAGCAGAGGGGCAGAATCCCCTCCCTCCCCTGCTGCCCACACTGCTTTGGATGCAGCCCAGGACACATTTGGCTTTCTGAGCTGGGAGTGCCCATGGCTGTGAAGCAATACGGAGAATAAATAGACTCCACAACCAGGTTTAGTTATGCAGTGGGTATGTATTGGAGCCCCAGCACAAGTGAGATAGCTCTCAAAAAACTTGTGCCCCGAGCCTCGGGCTGTCCCACAGCTTTATTCACAAAGGTGTTCCATATGTAAGAGATTGCACAACTTTTCCCATGCATATTCAACCCCTGACCCTGCCTGTCCTCACCTCGTATGGTGATCAGGTCCACGCCCTTCTGGCCATGCATTGTTGGCTGTGGTGGTCGCACGGGGGTCTCTGGTGGTCTCTGAGGCTGAAGATTTTGTGATCTTCCTCGAGGATGAACTTTTGAACCTTTTCTCCTCTCGCTTCTTGGTCCCTCAGTCCTTATCTGGGTATTCCGTGGTCTTAATGAGCTTGGAGACAGAGGGGTTTCTTTATCTGGGCTTTTTGTATCTCCTGATCTCCTCTTGGTATTGTTTTCTATGCAAGAAACCTTAGAAATTTGCATTTTCCTATGCCCTTTGTACCATGGCAGGGGTTTCTTAAGTAAAAAAGATTAAACTTCAACCCAAAGTTCTACAGACTAAACTTTAAATGCTCAATTTATATTGCTATTTCAAGTGAACTCCAAAATCTCTATTTCAGCTGGGTCATGTCCAGCCTCTCACCCACCAGCACCCCCAAGGCCTTCTCACAGGGCTGATCTCCCTCTGTTCACCCCCAGCCTGTTCTGGTACTGGGGGTTGTCCTGACCCAGGTGCAGCACCTTGAACTTGGTCTGGTTAAACCTCATGGGATTCCTATGGGCCCCTTCTTGAGCTTGTCCAGGTCCCTCTGGACAGCATCCTATCCTTTAGGAATGTCGGCTGCACCACTCAGCTTGATGTCATCTGCAAACCTGCATTTAATGCCACTGTCTGTGTCATTGTTGAAGACATTTAACAGTACTGATCCCAATACAGACCCCTGAGGGACACCGCTTTTCACTGATGTCCATCTGGACATCGGGCAGTTGACCACTACCCTCTGGATGTGACCATCTGGTCAATTCCTTATCCACCAAGCAGTCCACCCATCCAATCCATCTCACTCCAACTGAGAGAGGAGAATGCAATAGGGGACTGTGTCAAAGGCCTTACTGAAGTCCAGATAGATATTTGTGGCTCTTCTGTCACTCCACCACAGAAGGCTACTGGGTTTGCCAGGCAGGACTTGGCCTTGGTGATGCTGTACTGGCTGTTTCAAATCATCTCCCTGTTCTCTGTGTGCCTTAGCACAGCTTTCAGGAGGATCTGTCTTCCCAGGTATAGAAGTGAGCCCTCACCACCATCCACTCTCTCTGTACCAGACCCTGAAATGTAATTTGTGGTTCACAGCTGGAACCCAGCAGATCCTGTAGTATCCTACAAGACAATTACAGGAGATGGGAAGACAGGAATTACTTCTGGGATGAAATCTGGCTCCTGTGTGGTCATGGTCGTTCTGTTACAGTAGTGCCTGCATGTGAGAATATATTTTGCCTCCCAGGCAAAACAGCCAGGATCTCCAAGTTGCAATAAAGTCAATTACCACATACAAAAGAGTATTTGCCATTTACTTGGGAGGAATTAAAAGAGCAACCCTTGAATGCTTAATCAGTATTTATGTTTTCACTTCCAATCTCATTACGGCTGCTACTGCAGACAGACTGTGTAGAAGGGCTCCAGGCAGGTCCCACACAACTTCTGCACAATCTTGCCAAAATCTGAAGGCCCAGACCTGAGCTTTAAAAGGGCTCACACAGATGGGATGAGGGACTGGGGGGGAGAAGGAAGGCTGCTCAGGTTCCTGAGTCTCTTTTTGTGCAGCCTCCCTTCCCAGCAAGGGGTGTTACCACATCTCCTAGAGACCTAGATCAGAAGGGTGACTTGCTGGGAGTAACGGGTCACAGATTCTCTGGACAGGCAAGGTATGGCTGCATGTTCCAGATTGCTCTATTGTAAAAAAAAAAAAANAAAAAAAATCCATTCTCCAAAATCCCATTCATCACTGTTAAGTTAACACACGCATTTAGACGAGAGACAGCTGCATACTGAGATTGTCATTCCAGCACTGCCACCTCTTATTCTTATGCTGGTTTCTTTTTTGCCCAGCTCCAATCTGTGGTGGATCCACCACCCACAGAAGGGCATGAAGTCTCCACTATTTTTGTTAAACTGAAACCTTACAAGGAAGAGCAACTGACTGCATGCAATGTCATGTACTTCTATACAAGTTACAAAAAAGTAGAATGCTTAAAAACATCCACACATTCTATTAATCAGTGTTGATTAGTGCACAACTATTTTCTCTGCTAACTCAGAGAAGGAGGTATTGAAAGAAATGGGGTGGGGAAAGAGGGGGGAACAAAGCAAACCTACCACAACAACAAAAAATCACCCCAGAATCTGAGAAGTAGCAAAATCCACCTCAGAAGAAAATGTCATGGGGTTTGTCCAGTATATGTGTGTCTTGGTTTGAAAGACAGGTACCTGCCAGCAAAAAAAAAAAAGCTGGAATCTCCCTTTGAATAGAGAATGTAAATCCCCTCCCTCAGATTATTATAATTTTGCAATTGGAGGCTCTCAGGCAAAGATTTGGGAGTGGGAATAACAGTTCTTTACTAGGAATATTAGACAAAGCAAAGGAAAAATACAAATGTAGTAGCACTAAGAGACAAGCAAAACAAAAACAACAAAACCCCAGAAAATGCCCTGACAGAGTTGGGGATGTGACCTGACACCCTGGGTGTCAGGGTGTTAAAGCAGTCCAGATGAAATCCTCCTGGAGTAGTAGAATGCAGTCTGTGAAGTGGAAATAGTTCTGTAGGAAAGTCCGATGGTGATGAGATGAGTCCAGTCTTCCTCTGGAGAAAAATCCAGTGCAGGAAAAACAAGCAGGGCTTCTAGTACTCCCACCTCCTTTCGGAGCGGGGTCCTCCGACCTTTTCCCTGCTGTTCCCCAGGAGCAACCTGCTGCCCCCTTTTGTTTCAGTAAGTATCCATAAGTATCCAGCAATTAGTTACCTAGCAAAACCACCAGGAAAAAATTCCACAAACACAAAAGAAACACATCCAAGCCCCAACAATGTGAAATACATTTTATCCATGCAATGTTACCTCCAAACTCTGTGACTTCCAGTGTGAACCTCCGTTTTCCTCTCAATACTTGTGCAATCTCTTATCCCAGGGCTGCCACCCTGGCACACATTTTCCAAATGCTGGTTAATGAAGAGCAGTGCCTGCCTCCACCAGGATCATCAAGCCTGAGAATTATGTAGAGCCTCCTGGAGAAGACTTGGCTGCAGATAAATAATGTAAGTTGATCATCTTTGAGTTTTGACTAGGTGGTTTCTGGGAAGAGGTTTGCTTTAGAAGAAGGAGGATCACTCTGTGCTAGCAGGTATGACATGGGGAAAGCCCAGAGATGGCATGGAAAAGAGACAAACTGCACAGATTGGCCAGGCCTCTTTGTCCAGCTGCTTGATGTGCAACTAGCTTCTTCATTGGGGTTGGACTGCTGACAGAGATGGAGTTTCTGCATGGAATCCTTGATTTCTAGCACTATATTAAATTGTTATTTATTTCAGATAGCAGTTATATATAAGACCCTCTTGAATTAACACCCTTTTGCTAGACTTTTTCATTATGTCTCCCTAGGTTTTGGTCTTCATGTGCAGAGTAGATAAAAACAGGGGTAATGTTTTAGCCAAACCCGAGTACCCGGGAGCTGCCAGAAGCCTCTGAAACTGGTGGGTAACGCGGGCACACAGCACTGATCCCCTGGACTGTGGGGCCAGCTGAAACTGCTGGTTAACCCTTCACACAGAAAGAAATAACCTGCAACCAGCCCATCAGGAGTTGTTTTCACAGTTCTTTCTAGCTGGAAGATACAGTCAAAAAGAAAAATTTGTTCTTCAAATGGAGTTGGCAGGAGGCAAGCAGATTTACTGTGGTTGACTTATAATATGATAGGACTTGAAGCAGCTGCATTTTTCTACTTCATACTCAGTAAACACATTAATTCTGAACATTTGTTGAATCCAGACTTTCTTGCAACACTCTCTGGTGTCTAAATCCAAGATGAACCCTCAAAATCTGTGCTTCTTGTTTTGGACATGTTGTATGTAGGGCCCACCTTGGAAGTGTTAGTAAGGTGAAATCAGGAGATACTTTAAATTTAAAAATTGTATCATTTCATGTAATTGATTTCAAGAGTGAAAAATACACAAATGCCAATTCTATCCTGACTCTTATAGCACAAGTTTCTCTCCTGACTGGTTTGGTTTTTTTTTTTTTTCATTTCTGCAATAGAAATATCTGTAATGTCATGTAAGTGGTCATGTATAATCAACAAACTAAGAGGCCGCAGGTTAGTGCACACAATATTGCAGAGAGTATTGTCATAATGTCAGTATCATGAAAGCAATCCTGAAATCCTGATTCCTTAAGTTGGGCTTTAGATTTATGATTTTGATCTTTATATAAACCCCATTTATAATTTTGAGCACTATAATCTGGCAAAGCAAGAACTATAAAATCAACACATAAGCTGAATAGTTCTTGATATATTTTAGTCCAATATTTCATATTTCAGTCCAGTTCTGTGTAAAGACACCTTCAGTAAATGCTACATGTAGAGTCAATCTACACGAATAGTTCATTGAGGTGATGGTGGTACTTGGGGCTGCACACAGCCATTGATTACTAAAGCCCTTAATAATCCAGTTTCACCTCTGAATGATCCTGAAGTAATAACATTGTACCATATAAGGTAGTAGAAGTGAATATTTCACATGAGGGAAGCATGGGAAAATTATCCTGTGTGGGAAAATTAAATGCATCCAGAAACTCATGCCAAGGAGTGAAGCTGGGTGGCTTAGCTTACATCCTGGATTTTAAGTATAAGCTATAAATACCCATACACACATACACACACACACAAAAAAAATCTGTTTGTTAGCTACTATAAGTACGAACCTGGATTTAAAGTATATAGTTGTATGGACACTCACTAGCAGTGCTCTGTATCACAATAAATACTGACAGGACCATCAAACAGCCAAAGTATAAAAATACCAAAATATAAGTCCTTGTTATTGTTTGTATGGGAACCAAACAGAGATGCGACAAAAATGATTACATTATTTCTTGAGAAATTAAGGATTTCTACAATATCTCTGGGAAATACCGCAAAAAACATCCACAAGCAGTTACAAGTTTACAAAACCTGACACGTGGCTCCAGTCCTGCAAATGCACTATCACACCTCTCCCCCAGAGGCGTTGCTCACCCACAGTCACAAAAGCTGCAGACGACCTGGCTGCCACTCCTGACTGCTCTGGCCCTGCTCACTACATGTCCATTTCTCTCTGTCAAGTCCTCCCCGAACAGTGTTCCCACCAAATGCATCATGGCTACTGCTTTAATTTAACCCTCCCCTCCTGACTCCCCCTCACACACAGTCCCCCAGGCCAGAACTCCTTGCCCATGAATGGCATACTGCAGTCTTGTGGCCCCACCTGTTAAAACAGCCTTCACACCCTGGGTGTTTTCAGCAACCCTTCATTTTGTCCTTCTCCAGGCTAAGAAGAGCTCATTCCAGCCCTGAAAAATAATAACTAATTACAACGATAGATCCCAGCAACTACAATATCAGCAGCAATAATAACAGTAGTAACACTAATAGCAAAATGAGCAGTGGTGGGTCTCTTTTTGAAGTCAGCTTCTCTGTACCTGCTTCAGTCAGAATTGCTTATGTGCTCTTACTGTTTAGAAGTAAAGCAACTGCCTTACAGAAGCCTTTTTCTCACAAAACTCTGGGTTTCTCACGTATGTTTGTGCTCTCTTCGGCATGAAATATGAATTTCCCTTGTATGTCTTTCCCCTGTGTCTGCCTTGGCCCATGCGGCCCCTCATCTCTATGCTGATAGAATTAAGAGCTGGTTCTTGCAAAGACACCCACAGATGAATTGTGACAAAGAAGAGGCAAGAAGCTCCTTCAGGCATCCATCATTTATGGGAATCAAACACAAAGTAACACAGATGATCCAGCTCATGGTGGTTGCCCCTCATACAATGCCTCCCAGACAAGTCCCTCCAGCCAGGATACACCCTGTCCTCTCCCAAAGAAAAACCTGAGGTCCTAAGCCTCTGCATTTGTCACAGTCCCTCTGGGTGCCTGTGGGGAGGGAGCAGGCGTCAGCTGAGCAGCACCAGAACACATGAACCTTGGTTTCTAGTCCTGCCCTAACCTGGCTGATGGCCTGGCTAAAGCACACAGTAACACTTGCAGTACTTTTGGAGATACCCTTATCATCTTCCTCTGAGTGCTAGGGATTCCCATGTGTGAATTAAAACACCCAAAATACTCTCATCAGAACACTGACTTTATTAATAGAGACAAACAAAGGATTAAAACACATTATGAGTTTGCTGAAATACACAGTGCACCTGTGAAGGACAGACATATTTTTTATATACATCAGTTCATTGTAGAAACATGAGCCATTTGGTCTAGGTGACTAGGATATCCCCAGGTAGTTTGCAACAAATCCAGACAGCTTTCTCTCCGTGGTGGCCCTAGTAAAGCAACCGATTTCCCCCCAGCCCCACCCCAGCCAGGCTAGTGCCAGAGCCCCTGCACACCGTCAGTGTCTCATGCCGGGCTTTCTACAGCACAGGGTCAGCACAGCTGGATTGGCCTGAGGCCAGCGGTGCGGGTGAACCCCACCGAGGGCTGCAGCCTGCTTGCTCTGGGGTGTGCCGAACTGGGTGCTCTCAGCGGGGAGGCAAGCGAGAAGGGACCAGGGCGCTTTGGGCACACCCGCATCCCGCCTGCCCCCACTACCCCCAACCAGCCCAGGGGAGTCCCCTGGCCCCGGCTCCTCCAGCCGGCAGTGGATGGATGTTTCCCGCCCGAAGAAGGAGCAGAACAGCCCGGGACACGGCACGGGGCCAGTACCGCTTCCCGGCACGGCTTGGCACTACTCGAGTCTGCACTGGGATGGCACTGCAGCTCCCGGGACCGGCACCTCTACTCCCAAGGCACGGCCCGGAATTTTCCTGGACGGACAAAAACAAGCGGGGGAGGAGGGGAGGGAGAGGA
>WBNO01031699.1:0-14836 GCA_013400575.1 Peucedramus taeniatus | reverse complement strand
CGCCCCGCCGTGCGTCAGCGCCCACCGCCGCCGCGCCCCGAGACTCGGCACGGCACGGCACGGCTCCGCGCCCCCCACCTCCCGACCGCCCCAAAGCGCCGGCCGTCCCTGCCCCGCGGACCAAACAGCGGATCCATCTCTGAAGGCCAGCCCAGCCGCACCCTGCCCACACTCCCTGTGCTCGTCCACAGCCGAGGGTTGTGAGCGGAGTGAGAAACTATTCCCTCGCCCCTGGAGGCTGGGATGGTTGGGGGAGCGGGTGGACATTGGTCACACAGAGATGAAAGTGGAAGTTGGGCTTGCAGACTAGGGAGACTAGGCTTGGAAGTCAACCCAGGGATTTGACAGGAAGGAGAGTAAGTACTCCGTGGGCTAAGGAAAAACACAATGTGCCAAAAGGAAAGAAAGAGCCATGTGGGAGGATTAGCCTAAAGGAGTGGGGGGGATGGGCGGGTGGTAGAGATAATGAGCAACAGGCTGATGAGGATGTGAATGCTTGAATAAGGACAGGAGTGTGGGGAGGCTCAGGGCCACTGAGAGCAAGGTAAGAAGCAGCATCAAAAGGCCCAGGACAAAAGCAATACATCAAGCAGAACTTTGAATGGTGCTTGAGGTCCACTGAGCAGGTTATACCACATCACTGAGCAGGTTCTTGGGGAGCATTATACACTGTGTGTGTGGAATGAGGCCACCTCTGTTTTGGCAGAGAAAAAGAGCAGTCGCCAAAAGGAGCCCTATCATCAGTGAACACATGTCAGTCAGACCCTCCCACCGGTTCTGCAAGCCCAGTGGCCTCATGTCCATGAATATTCTCACTAAAAAGATCCTTGTCAGGTCAAACCTGCCCAGGCCTCACAGCCATGGTAGTGGCAGGGGGAGCAAGAGCATGCAAGATGAAGGACAGTGCTCAGCCTTTCTCCAGCCTCCTCTGGGCCAAGGCTGGGGTAGCACAGGGTCGCTGAGCAGCAGTTTGCTGGCCTAAGACATTTGGCCAACTGGTTGCTGGGACAAACAGGCAACAAGCTGGGTCTGCCTGTGAGGAGGTTCCACTTCAAGCTCACGGCTCTGACGTGGCTATGGGGATGTTCCTGCCTGCAAGTCAACAGCGGCAGGAACTGGGCTGTGTCTCCTTAGTGGAAGGGAGGATCATTTGGAGAAGAAGGAAACAGGAAAACCTTGCTAACAAAACTCTCCCAGCTTGGTAACAAACTCTTAACAGCTGGTCATTTGTAGGGAAGCTAGGAAGGGGAGCTAGGAACAGCTCGAAAAGGCAATACAATGTGAGCGCACACACAAAGTTGTTTAAAGAAAAATTAAACAGGACCAGGCATGTATTTTTCCAAGCAGACAGGCATTTTTTCAAGGGAACAAAAGGAGTGTGGTTTAACAAGTAATTTTCAAAAGCATCATTTTGAGGTTCTGATCTCTCTATCACGTTGCTTGCCTCCAGTGCTGCGTGTTCACCTCTTACTGCAACCTCCTCCCACACACTCCTATTGATCATCACATCCAGCAAAGGTCTCATTTGTAATTGCTGGTCAGAGTAGAGATCCTCTATCTGTCTGCGTGGATCCTCCAGTTTCATTTAACCACAGGGAAGGTTAGGATTTCAGATGTCAGGCTGGTGGTAAACCACTCATAGCAAAGTCCAGGCTTTGTTCCCAGGCTGGAGCAAAACCACAACCACATGCAGTACTGAAAATGATGGATATGCCACAACAAAATTTCTTAGAACAGAGAAATAACCCAGGCCATGAAAAATGCAACCCTTCATACAGAGAGGCAGATATATGGCATATTCAACTTTAAAGCAGCATCTGTGAATCCTGACCAAAAATTCAAACCATATTTTATAGCATGAGGATTACTCATGCAGTGTTGAACACATCAGAGATGCTCAGAAACATCCCTGTTTTCTTTCCAATTTGCACTTCCACTAAAAATCTGAATTTAATGTTAGCTACTCCAGTAAAAATATTGTTGAATGTGGAGGCAATTACAAATTTCTGTTTCCAAAAGTAATTTTATCTGTCTGGCTACAGACACCCACAGAACTGTACAAGTTTCTGTGCCTGTTACTGTCTGTATCACACTCTCTCTGCAGACATCACTGTCCCTTGTTCCCCATTCAGCCATTTTTGTACACTTTTGTACACAGTGTCTCCAGCACTCGGGGATAAAAAATCAGCAGGATTAATATCAGCAGGATAGCTGAATTTTAAATATGAGTATCAGAGGCTACCAGAGTGTCAGAGAAAAGGATCAAGATACAAAACCAGAAAATCACTGTTTACAATTACAGAAAGGCATGTACTTTCCAACAGCATCAGTAAGCAGTAACCAGACAGCTGGCTATGGAATGAGGGGAGACTGTAGCACTTAAGAGCTCAGGTCTGGGTAATCCACATGAAATGCAATCAGACCTTGGGGATAGACAGCTCTGTTGTACCTAAGTACTAATTAAAGTTTCTCAAAGCTTACTTTCTCCATGGAAATGTTATTGCACACAAGGTACAAACAGAACACTGCACACACCAATGTGCATTAGCATCTGTACATCAAATGGATAATTCTGAAAGTCACACATACTTTTAATAATCACACTCTTCCATCATGATCAATTAATTGTACTTCTAAAAGTGGGAAAATAATGGAGGTTTATGTTGATGCTGGTGAGCAGTTCTGAGGCATTTAAGTGTGTTCTAGTTTTGACTTGGCATAGGCATAGAGTTGGACGCATTTTAGGACTACTAGACTGTAGAGATTAGTGTCAAGTATTTGAACAAGTGCTCTACTGAATCAGAGACATGAAAATGGACATCTGGCTTTAAGTGGATGCTTTAAGGCTTTGCAGAAAAGCAGCAGGCTTTTGTAACTGCCTTGTTAAATTGCCTTAATTTATAAACCACAGTTAAAAAATAATATACCATCATTGGTTTTCTGAATCAAGACTTTTTTTTTTTTTTTTAGTGAAGCCTTGAACAGTGAGGAAAATCTAAGATAAATCAGAGTTCTGCCACCCTTGAAGTAATAAGAGTCCAGAGGCATACTTGAAAGACATCTATTTCAGCAGGAGATAGCAATTCATCTTGATGAGTAACAGATTGGAAAAAAGCCATTTAAATAAAAGATGGGTTCTCAGAAAAACAGTACATATACCAATGCCCACACAAACAGTGAGGCTACAAACTCCCCAATAAACTAACCCCACATGGGTGGAAGAGCAGTGGGAATAGGTCCCCAGTGGCTTCTTCATGTCTGCAGGCAGAGCTATCGCAGACACTGTGCACTATCCACATCTCATTTCAGCCCTGGAAGTAGGCTTGTAATGATTGTGTTCCAGAGGCTCTACCTTGATGTTTGTTAAACAAACTGCTGCCAGTTTTGATTGAAGACCAATTTGTAGCTCCCAGGTTCCCAGCACCTTTCTAGCTGCCATGAAAATAAAAAGGAAAATGGCAATGGGTACATTTTTATGATCCATCCTGAATTCACCATCTCAGCCCAGGTAATTTAAGAAGGAAACCCTTGGTTACTGCAACAGTCTCTAGGGACATGAAAAGAAGCTTAGCCCACCTCATTCATGGTTTCCCACTTCCTTCTGTAGAGGTGCTTGAAAACACCCTCCAGATCACAGTAACGACTTTTAAACTCCTTGCAGTCAAGTGTTAACCTCTTAAAGAAACCATGTCTAAGTATAATGGAGAAATGGAACTAGGTAACCTCTTGGCCTTTCCTCTTCTCAGGGGCTGAAGGGAGGCACATAACTGAGAACAGCTATGCCCAAGGCAAGACTGGATAGAAGCAAAGGTCCCCAAAAGGCTAGAGCACCTGGTGTCTGGTGTCCTGGTCCTGGTCCACCACAGTTTGTATGCTTGATATGGCACAGCTATTTCCCTTGTTCATCAACCTCCATTTGAAAAATCAGTGTCATCCCAAGTACCACCCTTTCCAGTAAGGAAACAGATTAGTGGTTATGAGCTGCTTCAATACCACAGTGAAGAGGTTACATGTACCAGAGACTAGTAGAAGTATTGAAATAGTCATCCACAGCTTTTACATTGCCTCTGCCATCATGAATATTATGTCCTTACAGTAGTAGCTGTCTTTATTTAAAATTTCCTTTCATTCCAAAAGAGATCCTACTTGTAGCACAGTGCCAATGAAAACTGAAAATTACTGTTGTAATGGCATCCATGTTAAACCTAAAAAGGAGCTGCTGCTGCAAAAGCATGAGACTCCTGGTGGCAGACACAATGTGAGAGCTCTGGGTGATTATTTTGAGACAGCATGAATAGATCTACCAACATCATCAAATGTAGTACAATTCTCTCTGGGCAGCAAGAGACAATCCCAGCCATCAGAACACCATCACACACAAGGGGCACTGTGAACAGTCAGTGCCCCATACAGAACGCAGCACAGTAACATGCAAAAGCTTTTCCAAAACAGCTGTGTGGTGGAGGAGTGATAATCACTAGTGGCTCTCTGAACTGATCTGTTCTGCACTAAAGATCCTGCTTGGTAGCGACCACTGACCAGATCACGCTGATAGGATGCTAAGCTTGTGATGATTAATTTCATTTGCTTAACATGTTTCCAAAGCTAAGTATTATTAAGGCAGAACACTCCTATTTAATCAGACAAGTGTTTTGACTTTGCTTGCACACATATTCAGAGGAAGAAATTTTGACAAGTGTAAAGAACTGTCTTTTCAGATGTAACAAGCAACAGGGAATTACCATTCTCAGATGCATCTTTCCAAACACACCTGCTTCTATCACCTGTGTCCCAGGATTATCTGTTACTGTCTCCAACTTAGCATGTAATTACCAGTGTAATTGAAGGAATATATTCAAAATAAAAATATTATTCAGAAGAGATCAGATTTCTTAGCAGAAACAGGGAGTAGTCATGGCTTTGGAAGTGACAGGCAAAAGTGACCCCCATAATTAAGAACAGAAAGCCAAGTGCCTGAACTGATTATTCAGTTGGAGTAGGAGAAAATACAGTGCATTCTTCTTGCTGAAAGTCACTAACAGCATTTCAGAGTCTGAAACTCTTTTCTCCTCACTTACATTTTACATATATATATATTTACATATTTTATAAATCTTTATTTAAAAGTAGGGTATTTTTAAATGCATTTCAGAAGCTGACAATTTCACTTTACTTTCAGGATCAAGAAATCTTGGGTCTACGCCAGACGTTCACAAATGTGTGTAGTGAGACAAGTGGCACAAAAGCACAGCTCTGTGCCTAGTTGGCAGTATTTCAAACTATTGTCCTCTGTTAATTATTTATTTAATATACTAAGACTAAGCATGAGAATGCAGACTTACAGAAGTAATCTTTCTAGTGATGCAGAACACACCAGGTTTTGGATACATTTAATCTCATTAAAAAAGAGAGGGAAATTACTCTTTTACTTGCAATTTTTGGCAAGTGTGCCAGAGACCACAAAGCTCAACATATGCTAGGCTGTCTACATTGTCTGTATCCTACCCTGAAGATCTCCATTCCAAGAAATTATTTCATTTTCTCTTTTGCACCTGTTTGAGACCCAACTGGACAGGCTGGTAGATAGCAGACCTTCCATCCTCCTCCTGGATCCAAGGAGAACTCCTTTCCACACAAGCCTAGGAAGATAACAGCTAGCACCTTACCCCAGGTGATCACTCCTCTTAGTAGTCTTTCCTCTCCCCACAGGCCAGCACAGGATAGGACCTCTGCTCATGTACAATGGCTCTTCCTGGACTTGACTCTCAGTTAAGAATATTTCTGGCAATGGCTATCCGGGCACCTGTAGAGCAAAGCGTGATAAAACTAACTCACCTTTCTGTTCCCAGCTAGAACAGCATGTAGTTTCAAGGTGCAATGTTTCTGAAGAGAACAAATTAAATGACAGACACTGAGTTCTTGCAAAACTTTACACTCCAACAAGCTACCCTAAATAAATCAGAATAATCAGAAAGCACTCCAGCATTGCAGAACTCCTTAAGTCAGTGGACTTCAGGCTTCTGCTCTGAGCGAAGCATTGATCCTTGTGGAGAGAACACTCTGTCTTTGTGAAACCAAAATTACCAGAAGGACCACATGCCAAGATGTTTAAACACTTTTGCAGCCAGCCTCTGTCCTCACACATGCTCTCAGCAACCTGCTGATTTCACAGATACCAGCACACACCTCCCATCTCTTCCAGAAAACATTATGCATCCATCAGGTTCAATAATTGTTTTGACTTCAGGGAGCCACACAGAAAAGCAATGTTTTTTGGATGAAAGCCAGAGATAGAACAAGATGACAACAACTGCATGAAATCTGAAATTTCATGCTGTGTTGAAATCCCTGGCTGCCCTTACAGCACTTCCCTTCCACAAAAATTTTTTATTAGCAAACTGCTAATTTTTTATTAGCAAAAAAAACCCCCTATTTTTATTAGCAAAACTTGCTATTTTTTAATAGCAAACTGGGTTTTTCTTTGTTGGACTGCAAAAGTGCTTTGCCTTTACAGGAGACATACCAAAAAGAATTAAAAGAAACACAAGAGCTGATAAGCACCAAATACGTAGCTTATTTTGTACATTTATTTATATAAGAGATAGTATCAATAGTTTCTTGTAACATGAAGTACAATGCTAGAACCTCCAATTTGTTCATGCAATGCAGTTATATAAGCACTTAAATGACTAATCTCATATCACTATCAAAAAACTGAAGCATTGTGTGACAATTACAGTCAGTGAAAATGATGATGAAAATTTCATTTAAAATAACATCTTACAAATCTTTATTTTTAATCACCGCAATATTGTAGTTAGTGTGCTGCCCAGCCCCAAATAAAATACACAGAGGTAATTCTGATGATCACATGTTTAAGTTTACATCCTGAAAACTCCAAATTCTGTCTTCTTTGTGGGTGCATTTAGTGCTGCGCTGAGACTGAGGCCCAGAACCAGTCTTGTGTCAGCTGGATCAATGATTCCATCATCCCATAATCTAGAGAAAAGCCAAAAACATAACAAACCAAAACTTTTAATAATTAAAGGAAATCAACATATACAACTGGCATACTTTCAAACCCATGAAACTGAAAATGCTTCAGAAAAAGAAAGAGGAGTAAAGAGCTAAATTATACTTAAAACAATGGAGTCAATTCACGCTGCTCATCAATGCAATAGACTGGTGTGCATTACTCTATGGAATTTGTCTTCTAAAACAGTGTTTACATTTTAGGTAAGTGAAGAATGTCAGACCTACATATTTTAAACAGATTCTTCATACTTAATCATCTCCTTCAAGAAAAAAAGCCGTCTTGGCTTGTTAATGTTCATGAGGAGAATGACCATCTGTCAATGACCTATCTAATTCTATTAATAATGCTTGCACTTCAAGGATTATGTCAGATCATTATTTACATTGTTTTCAGGTTACTTCAACTGCCAGATGAGGATGATACAAGTGTTTATTCTTTCATCATTAAAAAGACAGAAAAAAAATTCAAATATTTTCAGAATTTCTGTGGTGGGTTGACCTTTGTTGGATTCCAGGTGCCCATGGGGCCGCTCTATCTCTCCCTCTTCCCAGCTGGACAGAGGAGAGAAAATAAGATGAAAAACAATAGGTCAAGATAAGACAGTTTACTAAAGCATGAGCGAAAGTTTACATGTGCACCAAAAGAAAAAAAGTTAACTTTATTCTCTACTTCCCATCAGCAAGCAATGTCTGGTCATTCCCAGGAAGCAGGACTTCAGTACATATGGCATTTTCTTAGGAAAGCAAACACTGTAAATAACCAATGTTCCATCTTCCTCCTCCATTCCTTAGCTTTTGAAACTGAGCTAAAGTAATATGCTATGGAATATCCCTTTGGTTAATTTGTGTCAGTGGGCCTAGTTGTGTCCCCTCCCATGATCTTGCTCACTCCAGAAAACTGATGGGGGGGATAATGTTGGAGAGAGAAGCCGGTGCTGTGCCAGCACTACTCAGCCAAGGCTGTGCTGTCAACACCCTTCCAGCTACTAATGCAAAGCACACACGGTGAGGGCTGCTGTGGGAAAACGAACTCCACCTCAGCAAGACCAAATACAATTTCTTTCATTTATTTTACCATTAAGTTCATTTCTAAACAACTAGAAAATACTACCCTCCCTAACCCAGGCCTGAAGGCAACTAAATTATAAATGAGCAATTGTCAAATTCCCAGGTCCCCAAAATCGCCAACATTTGTAAATAAGTCTCTTTGATATTATCCAAAAATTAAGGTCTTAGTGGCATCAGTTCTCAATGACAGCTCCAGTCTACCTAAATTAAAAATCCATGTTGAAATTCCCACGTTGAAGTGAACCTGTAAATATTGTTATTTCCCCAGCAAGATATTTAAAACAAGATCCCCCACTGCTCATTGAAACCCAGTCTCACTTAAACACATACTTTAATCAGCATCTGCAGAACAGAGGCATCTTTGGTTAAGAGACAGATGCTCCTCTTCCATCCCATCTTTCCCTAGAGAGACTTATTTTGCATTCCTTGTGAACTTACTTCAGTGTTGGCTAATGCTTAATTCTTTGTGGAAAATTAAAAAATACAAGAAACAGTCACGAACAGGGAGCCAAGACTGACTCTACCAAGAGAAGACACAGCCTTTCCTTTCTAACTGAAGTTCCATCTGCAAATTTTATATTGTTTGGAGATAATTTTTGGCAGAACCTATTAGACAGGAAACAAGATATTTTGCACTCTTCTTTCAATCCTAAATGTGCCAACCTCACCCCCAAGAGGACTGCAAACTGTACATAAACACATGCTGATAAACTCAAGGCAGAAGCAGACACTTGAGTGTTTTCCATATTTGCTTCATTTTGTCATTTGCTGTGAAAGTAATATTGATCAAATCAGATAAATATACTAAGAGACTGACAATATATGCTTTTCATTTTACAAGGTGTATCTATCCTGTGATATACAAAATGGAATTGCAGTAGAAGACACCTTTAATGAGACCAGGCACAAGGATTCAGGTTCAGCTCTAGGAGCATGTTTTCAAACTTAGAGAAGAAAAAGGATACCCAGCTCAGAAAGAATGCTCTACTATAAATAGATCTTATCATGGTGCAGCTTCACAAGCAGGAGACTGTTAAACTAAATAGGGCACAAGAGCAAAACTGAAGTACAGAAGAAGAAAGGGTTTGGAGAAGGGAAGACTTTACTGCTAATTGGGCAAAATCAGGCTTTTTCTTTTTTTGGGAGAGAAAACCAAATTTTGATTTAAGAAGTCTTGTGCTACAGTTGTTGTGGCACTCAGAAGTGCCACACAGCAGCACCTGGCTGCCAGGTCCCAACAATCAGAGAATGAATTCTAGAAAAATGATAGAATCATAGAATGGTTTGAGTTGGAAGGAACCTTAAAAATCATCTAGTTCTAATCCCCCCAAGTGGGCAAGGACACCTTCCACTAGACCAGGTTGTTCATAGCTCCATCCAGCCTGGCACTGAACACTCCCAGGGATGGAGCAGAGGATTGCTCCTCTGGGCAAACTGTTCAGTGCCTCACCACCCTTGCAGTAAAGAATTTCCTCAATGTAAAAGGGAGAAAAACTTCTGGCATGGCAAAAAAACCCTACTATAAATGCAAAATACAAATATAAGAAAACAGTAGGTCTATCTAAATTGTTCTCATTTTAGGATTGTCCGTTAGTACCTTCCTTCTAGTGGGCTAGTAACCCAAGCACTGGAATATTCTAACAACCACACTTGTACCTGCATGGAAGTGGTACTAACAGCAAATTCTGTTTCAGATGACACAAGAGCTGTCTGTATCATAACTCGGACACCAAGTGCATGGTCTAAGCTCCTGCTGTCCGACTCCTGTGAGTAACTTCTTTCCTAACTGTATCTTCAAATTTTAAGTGGTAACTAAATTTTAAGTAGTAACTAATTCTGTTACAGTATTTGGGCAATACTCAGTTAAAAAGACTCAGAGGAAGTGCTTCTTACCATACAAAAGTAAAAGCAACTGGAAGCTTTTCTTTGTTGAAATAGCCGAAGAAAAGTGTAACTTGGTTTTACAGACACTTACTTAAGAGATGTTTGAATTGTCTCGATTTTTCTCAAGACAATGGTTGCAACTCTTAATATAATCTAGCATGACAGAATGTCCAAGACAGTATTTTCTATACTTTCAACTTCATAGAGTGTGCCTTACCAAAGTTTAATGCATATGCTTTCTTTTTCTTCACCTTGTATTTATATGTTGATTTAGTTATGATGAATATAGTCAGACTAATCTGCCAAAGGTATGGAGAAGATCCTCCTTAATAGTGAAAATAAAAGCAGTTCAGTGATGTCAAATCAATCCCAACCTTCTGTTTTCTTAAGACTATGAAAAAACCCCAACTTTATGAACAATCTCAAATATAGTAATTTTTATTTTTAAGCAAATTGTGGTTTTTTTGACTGCCACAGGTTTGTTTGCTCTGTATATAAACTTTTTTTTTTTTCCAATAAGTACCTGCAATTAACTTTTTTATTTATGAAACACATTGAAACAGAATAAGAGAATTCATACTACTAAAAATGTTCAACACATCTGCTGAGGGCCTGGAAAGGGCAGGGATGAACTGATTCCGAAAGAATCACCAACTTAGTGCAGTACCTTGCAAGACACAACTGCATAGTGATTACTGCTGTAATAAATATCCAAACATGAAGCACATGATAATGGCAGATTTTGGTTGGGGTTTTTTTTTTTCCTTTTTTTTGTAACAACACAATTGACTTATATTGGCAACTGCAGAGATTTTATGTTGCATGGAAGTCAAGCTGCTTTCATATGGTCACCCTTGGCTTCTGCTTCTCTTTGTTTAAAGAAAACCGCATTCTCTACTGGGATGTAACATAAATAATTAAACTATCTATTAAAACCCCATTGCAGGAACATGAATCACACTATACTCATAAAATATCTGTAACTGAGATAGTGTGAGTAAAAGAAATGAAGTTGCCTAAAGTAAAATGCTTGTATAATTTGTTAAGATGCAAACTGCTGAAATCTTCTAAGAAACCTGTGAGCAGATTAATATAACTCATTAAAAAGGGTGCTGCCTAATGACTGCCATTAATTAAGACTGCTCATTGTGAAAGGTTCTAATAAAAAATTGCTTAAAGTCTGATTAGAAAATACAGCTGCAGGGAACAGTATTGACATCCTGTACGTACAGAAAGTTATCACTTACAAGCAAAACAATATAAACAGAATAAACAGGGATATTTTCTTGTCCTTAAAGATCATCAGGGCATTTTCCTTCTCTCTCCTTATTACTGCTAAAAGCTTGATTCAAAGGCTAATGAAGTCAAGTGGAAGGGTCACATCAATCTCAATGGCTATGAAGGGTGAGGCAGACATTACGCATGAGGACAGCATGAGGGAGCCTCCAAACCAGCTGCACACAAGCATTTTTGTTCTCTCAGAAACACAAATTTGTTAGAATTCCTTGTTGACCTCTTTGCTGAAGGGATCTTACAAAACAAAGGCTGTCTGGATTCTGTTTCAACTACAGTACCCTGACATTAGGCAGACAATCAGCTGGGTTTTTACCATGCCTGGAGTCCAACAGGAATGGGCTGCAAAAGGGACAGGTTACTCTTCCCTGAATTACAGCAAATGCTTACTAATAAGCAGCTGCTGATATTGGCTGATTGGAAAGGGTTGTCTCCAAGGTGCAAGGTGAATGGTACATCCTTCTGAGCACACTGGCAGCGAAGACTCTAATCCATTTAATCTTATTGTTTCTGCTTGGACAGCCTACTCCACAGTAATGAAAATTTCCGAACTATTGATCTGAGATCTTGCTTAGGAATTATTTAATGCAAAGCATGAAAGGGCAGGAAACATGAGTATATCCACTGAAATACCCAATTAACTCTACAAGAGAGCAATTAAAACTCCTAGACAATGCAGACTGCACCTACTTGAACTGAAAAACAAGAGAAAACAGCCAGAACTGCTTTGACCTGATCCACTCACACACTGTTGTCAAAAGCACTCCTTTGTGAAAAGAGGCATTTCACCTTCATCGCTTATAGCCAGGTAAGCCTCAGTGGGATTTCAGCTCTGACATTTGACTTCATGTCTCAGATGGGCTTATTATCTTGAGTGCAGCATCACACAAACCCGACCACAGGCAATCCAGACCCAAGCTAGTTCTCAGCCAGCTCACATCTGTGCATGTCACATTTCCTTTCCAAAAGGAAACAGTAAGAATTGCATAACTACCCTGCTTTTTCAAAAAAATGACACATCACTTAGCACTAAAAGCACTTTTTAACACCTGGCCTGGGCAAATTTAAGCTATTTGCTGGGGTGACTACTAGATCAACAACTTAACTTCACAAAATGGCCAGATATTCTGAAAACATAAACTGGTAAATGTTGTTCATCAGAGAGCACAAAGTTGGCATTAAACACTCAAGCTTCATGTCTAAAAATCAGACATTATTAAAAATTCAAAATGTGATTTTTTTAATGTTAAGTCTTAAGGGTACGTGGAAAACTGCTTTCTTACAGATTAGTAACTTACTGTTGTAAATACTGACAATCATCTGTCTGTTTTCGGGAGAGGATAAATTTTTATATTGCTAATATATCTAATATATTGAATGTTAAATAAATCATGAGAAAAAGAGTCTGATTGTTTCCAGTGAACATATAAAAAAAAAGCAAAGGTTAAAAAAAAAATCACATTATTCATCTTCTCTGGGGTAAGGATTAATTTTAAATACAGACAGTTTGACTCATTTTTAAATGTTATTATATAAGTGGAATATTCTTCTCCTTAAAATCCACTTATAAAAAATGATGATATATATTTTTTCATTTTTCCTTCTTGCCTTAAAGCACAAAGTCAGCTGTTAAAGGTCAGCTGTTAAAAACTTTTGTGCTATTTCTTTCACTATGAATAAAAGACCAAGCCTGATGAAGGTATTCATTTGATGAAACATTAAAATGAATGTTGATTTCCTAGGTATAAATATCTCAGTTAAGTATATTCCACTCTCCCTACACAAAAGAGTAAAAGTTAACAGTAATTTCAGATCTTCTGATCATGAAGAAGGAGCTCTTCCCAGGTTACCTGTCCCTGCTTCCACAGTGTGTACACTTCCTTCTTGCACCTCAGTTTGAGGAGAAAATCCTTGCTCAGCCATGCCAGTTTCTACCCTGCCATGCTCAGTTTCCTACACACAGGAATAAAGAGCTCTTGTGCTCTAAGAAAAGTGTCTTTAAAGAACTTTAAAGAACTGCCAGCTCTAATCAGCCTCATCATCCTTAAGGAGTTTCCCAGGCAATCTCATCCGCTAACCCTTTAAACATCTGGAAGTTCACTCTTCCAAATTTTAGGGTCTGGAGTTTCTCCTTGCTGCCTTATATTCCTTGAGATCCTGAACTCGACTGGGCTGTTCCTGCTCCAGCCCCAGCTGCTCCCAGCCATAACCTCTTCAATGAGTCCCTCTGCACTGCTGAGCGCCAGGCCCAGGAACGCCGCACCTCTGGTAACAGGTCCCAGAGATAAGACAGACAAGACACTGGGTTGAATGCACATCAAACACAATTTTTTCTTCCCATTGCTCTGTTCTGCTGCTCTTCGATACCAAGAATTAGATGTCAAGTCCCATGATTACAATTAAGTTTTAGAATAGTTATTTGTATGTTACCTTGCACTGGAATAATAAGGGTTTCCTTCCTCCTCGAACCTCCTAATGATTGGCTCCTTCAAAGCTTTTTCATCTGCCTCAGACATCTAAAAAACCACATAAAATATTCTTTAATATTTTCTTCTCCAATGATAGCAGAGTTCTATATGCAGCATCAACCTGAAGAAAATGCCTAAATTATCTGTCCAAAGTTTTTTTTACTCTTTTAGCACACAATTGCCAATTTTGCATGTTTGAGAACAAAATTAAAATAGCACTTTCCAAATCAAGTGGGTGGAAAAAGGAGAATAAACATATACTTAACTGAATGCAAGAGTAATTGGTGACTAGCACTTGAAAAATTACTGAAGCTAGTGTATTGGAAAAAAAAAATTTGTGTTGCCTTTGGCAAGATTTTTTAATAAAGTAAGTCTGTGCTATTCTAAGACTGGGTTTCTCTATGATCCAGACTGGTCACAGTGATTTAGAAAACTTTCAAGTTTCTAACATATTTGACTGACATTTAACTACTACTAATTATTTTTCTTGAACTTCTTTCTGGGTATCATGGATTCGGGAAATTAAGACAGAGATAAGGGTGAGTATATTCTACCTACTGAAAGAACAAGTCAAATGTTGAAAAGTAATGACACTGAGATAACATGTTCATACTGCTTCACTATTCTGATTAACTATTCATGATAAATATGAACAATTTTTAGACATCAATAAAACCACTTCTTATGGGATCAAGGCAGTAGTATAACCATAAACCTTGCAATTAAAAAAACCCAATTCAGCAAAAAAGAGTGTGCAGTGAAACTATAAAATACTACTATAAGATTTAGTAATATATGTTTATTTTATAAACAATATACCTCTAATTTTCAATTAAAATGTTGAAACGAGCAAAAACTTTTCCAAACCTCTCCAGACTTTTGCTGTTACAAGCTTCATAATTCTCAATCAGTGAATCATTTGAAGATCAACTTTCCCTAAAACTGCCACCGTCATAATAATTGGAAAGACACTTTTTCCTGACATATTCCTCTTCATACTCCAAAACTTAAGGAGGATTCCTGGTTGCTTATCTCCGATAGAATTAATAATAATAATAATTTGTAATAATAATTAATAATAATAATTA
>WBNO01031698.1:0-18583 GCA_013400575.1 Peucedramus taeniatus | reverse complement strand
ATATGAAACAATAAGGAAAAAAAGATTTATAGATTTATATACATAAGCATAAAGCTTTTTGCATTAAAAAAAATTCTGGTGACCACATCAGAGGCAGGAACTGGTGAAGGTAAGAGTCTACTGTTTCATTATTTGGTAATTCTGTAACTATAACTCTATTAGTGTCTCCATATATATAATGACAATATAGTCTATTATTTTGTGGGGGACAGGTGTCCTCACAGGAGTCCCAAGTTTATCACAGAATGAGGAAAAGTCTTTAGCATACAGAACTTTTCAAAGGAATCTTCAGATTTCCCTTTTCCACCTCAAATAAACATAATTACTTGATATTATGTGCAAGGCATTCTGATCTGTCTTGTTATTTGAATATATACCCACAATTTCAGTGAATATATGGCTTTTCCTTTTTTTGCCATTAAAAGCTTCTAGACAGAGCCATAGGACTTTGTGATGATTTAGTGAAGATTTACTGTTCCTCAGTGGTAACAAAAGAGAGGTTTGGAAAACATTTCCATAATTTCATGTACATGGTACCTTAAGGCACCAAAAGTCTCAGCCATACAAGAGTTCACAGAGAGACTTTTTGGCTCTTGACCCTACATGTCTACGTCTTCCAGCTCCTGAAGGCATGCACAAACTGTGCTCCAAAGCTCATCTCAACATCAAGTACTGGCACACATTGCAGTTCTATTACAGTCTGAAATAGGAAAGATATTGGAGCAGGCAGAAAAACAAGTTTTCTCTATACAAGCTGTAAAGTCATGGGGGTATATTCTATGTGAAAACAACTGTAGAAATTTGTCATAAGATAACAGTACCTGACTATTTGTAAGGGGGCAATCAACAATAACAGCTAATTGTTTAACATAAGCACTACAAACCCAAAATAACCTGCTGTGCTCTCTTCTGCTTTATCTCAAATAGGAGACCACAGAAGGTAATTATTCTAAAATAATGGGTTTGTTTGAACACTACTGGCTCTACTGACATTTTAAAATATGTGAAGCTTAAATAAAACTCTAACACAAATTAACACATATTCTTGTCATTATAACCAAAAAGGAAAGGGAAAAAGGGAGCTAATAGTGCTATGGCTCTTATGTCAAATGATGTGCCTGACTCATAAGGTATAAAGGCTCCAAGGGAGTAAACGGATGCTGTATGGGTAGTCTAAGTTTCAAGGTGTTGGATAAAACTGAATTCAGAGGTTTCACTCACTGTTATTTCACTCAGCTCTAGAAGACCACTATGTGCAACACCTCTTTTTTCCTCAAACCTATGGATTTAATATTATTTCATATTAGCACATCATCTGAAATACTTGTCTGTGCCACTTTTTTTTTTCATTGAGTCTGTTATTAGCAGGGAATTCTGATTAGTTTCCCCCCTAGTGGAGATTTCCCATTCTTCCCACTGATGGAGACTCAATATTTTTCAATGTCTTTTATTAAAACAGACTTCTGTTAATAGCATTGTCTTCCCTCATTGCTTCAAAAAAAACTTGCTGTCCTCTGTCATGCACTGGAACTTTTATTTAGTTTCTCAACTTTTCTTGCTGTTATTTACAGAGAATTTTGTTCACATCTCATATGAGGATGAAAAGGCCAACTCAGCAACTTACTGTGTCACCCAGTCCTTAGTATAGCAAAAAGTTAAATAACAGATGTGCACAAATTTTTAGAATTGAACCTCTACAGACTGACTCCAGATCCATTTTCTGGTAGGCATGGTGAACCTCACATCATATTCTTTTTCCTGAAAACTTTTGACTGAGTAAAACTTCATTCCTTTCAAAGGTTTTTGAATATGTAAAAAAAAAAAAAAAGCCAAAGTATGACTTTTGCCCAGAAAATTTAAATGCTATGAGCTTGACATAAACAAAGTAGATCAAATGAAATTGATTTCAGCTAAACAGAAGGTCTTTTAAATGATTCTTTAAAACTTTGAATAAATTAATAATCATTAAATGTTTTGGAGAAAGGCAAGATACTACAGCAAAATTTTTGCATTGTTAGAAGGAAATTTCTGCAAAGGGAATAGAGCAAGAGGAAGCAGTAAGGCTAGGATAATGAATAATAAAGCAAAGGTAAGTGGATAAGTACCTGGGAGCACTTAGACATTTGGGANGATGGATGGTTTTAAGACCTACCTCAGTTTGCAAAGTGCTGAAGGACAGAAAGTCACATAAGTGGCTGTGACTAATTCATCCTAGCCCCCTCCTTACTGAGTTGCTCACAGAAACATGGAACAGATTTTTAGGCTAAGAATGTGTGAAGCATCCTATACCTTCAAAAAAACTTCAATTCCCCTGACTATGAAACACAATAATAAAATCTTGAGCTTTCCCATAGAAGAAAAAAGAAGGAAAAGAAAAGACTGTAAAACTCAAAAAATTTCTCCTTTATATTGGTATTAAGTGTTTTTTCATCAGTACTAGTTTAGTCTTTTTGATACGCAGTTTTTAACAAAAATGTAGCACTCTGCAGATAGAAGAAGCTACCTGGCTTTTACATTACCCTTTTCTGTCCTCAAAACTGATGACAGACACAATGACTTCTTAAATTAGACTTGTCCATTACAAATCACTTCTATTTTGTTTGTCTTCTTTAAAAAAAAAAAAAATTGAGGCAGTTTTAGAGAAAAAAAAGTAGGGTCTGAGGGCACTGATCTCCAAATCCAAGCTAATGCTGCGTCTCACTTGAGGAAAATGTCCCATGAACATACAGATTCACAGAACAGCTGAGTTTGAAAGGCATCCCTGTCCAACCACCCAAGCAAGGCTACCTAGGGGCAAGTCACAGTCATGTCCAAATGCCTTTTGATGCCCCAAAATCTTTGGGTATCTACAACTTTCACATTCTTGGGCAATCTGTGCTGGGCTCGATCACCCTCACAGTCAAAAAGAGTTTCCTGATGTTCAGGTGGAACTTCCTGTGTTTCAGTTTATTTGTTATACTTATATTCAGTTTATTTATTTTAGTTTCAGTCTATTTCCTCTCATTCTGTCACTGGCCACTACTGAACCTGGCTCCATTCTCTTAAAAATAGTGGTAGGTTCAGTCACCAGATCTCAGTAATATTTGTATTTAATATTTCTTTTCTGCTGGTTGGATAATATTGTCTTATTAGGAATTCAGATTGTGTGTCAAAATCATGAGAAAAAATAAGCAAAAGACATTAAACTGAGTCAAATTAAAAGCTTTCAAGGCCTTAACTGTAAAAATAAGTTATAGTGTTATATAAATACTATTATTTTAGTTTCTTAATGAAAAATATATAATCACATAAATAAGAAAAATCTCCTTTTCCATTATTTATCGAATCATTAACGCAAATGAATAAATAGCATACTAATATTATATTATATTTATAAACTTCCTTTCTTATGAAACTGAAATTTATAATACTATTTAATTTATTAATATTGTTTTGAGTATTCTAGGAAAATTGCATTGAAATAGCTCTATGAGTTTGAATGTTAGAAAACTGAACTGTTTTTATACAAATACTTGTGCATTGTCTGTACAGCTTTTTTTGAGTTAATTCTATACTAATAGCACAGATATAAAGTGAAAATGGATGCTGATAGCTTAAATTCCTGCCAAGAAATTAATTGGAGAAGCTACAATTAACATATATGAAATTATTAAATTGTGCTATATCAAAAAATAAATACTTTTGTGGAAAAAGCTGCTGTAAGGCAAAAGTGTGATACTTAGATTGATAAAATTTCTATTGACTCAATTTAGGGAGCATGGTGGAAAATGTATGTCTACGTCAAAACAGGAAGTGTGAAATTAAACCTTTTTATAAGAGCAACAAATCTGGTTAAATGAGTCAAGGGAAGATATTAAAAAATACATCATCTCTTAAACCCCAGGATCTTCCATTGTGGAGCATTTAAATAAAAGGTTGGTAAGTACATCTTATTTCCCATACATTTGAATATTTTTTACCATATCATGCTATTATTTTATGAGCTCTTTTCACAGAAACTTATTTTAGTTCTGCTGATACATGCATTGTCTGTTATAACCATTGCATAGGAAAATATGTTAAGTCTCATGTTAACTGCATACATACGGAAATAAAAGTACTAAAACTAACATGATGAAGAAAGAAAATATTCCCAGACTTTATCACACCTTAAAAAAATCAGCAACCATTATACATAAAAAGCATGCAAACACATTAAACCAAGCTCTAAATAAATTATGAATGCTGTGTTGCAATTAACTCAGAATATGGGAAACACCTCTATAAAAAGAATGCTTTTTTTTCCAAAATAATATATGTATGGCATCTGGTAGTACAAAGGACTCAAGAAATATATAGAACAGGGTGTTCTGATATTGTGGCAGTGTGGGCAAGTGGAATTTCTTATTCATAGCTTGTGAAACTGTCAGCTTTTAGCAAATTTCACTGCCTAATATCACAGACTATAGCATTAGAAATCTCATGATCTTATCTGTGTGCTCCACAAAACTGCTTCCTCATGCTGGAGCACTCAGTTATGTCCACAAGAGGCTTTCCCACTGCCTCAGCTGAGCTGGAAGATTTACTTGACAGAATTCCTGCTTCATTTATGCTTTTAGCTTTGACATGCAGTCCTTCAAAATGGACCCAATATGTCAGTGCCCTTGAAAAACCTCACAAGGTTGAGAAAATAGGAAGATGGAAAAGGGAACTCTGGAGAAGAAAGTAAATCTGGCAAATAGCACCTTATAATTAATTTTTTGCATTTCCCATCATGCTATTCTTCTACCAATTGTGATTAGTATTGCCCTAATAAAAAGCAGTACTTCTCTGTTCTTCAACTTTTTAATATGTTCTTTGCCAAGTTGCTGGATGCTGCTGACACTCAGACTGACATGCCTTCCTGTCCATGTCATGCATCACAAGCTCCTGCTTGTTTTTGACCAAGGTGAGATGAGCAACAGCCTACAACTAATTTCAGGGTGTAGAAAGACAGATGAAGTCAGGTGTCAGAGGTAGAACTGGCTCAAGCAGGGCAGTACACTTCTTTCTGTTACCTTATTGTAGCCTTGGAAAGTGCAGTCAGTGCCTTCTGAAAGCCAGATTCATTAGACATTTACAGGTTTGTGAGACAATGGTTTAGCCTCAGTAAATCCACTTTTAAACCATCAATACATTATATACAGGAGCAGGCCAGCAATTTTTTTTTATTTTAAATGGCTTTATAGGCTGCATTCTACTGGGCTTCAGTATTTTGTCAGTCAGTAGTGGCCATTTGTTCTTTCCAGTGCTGGCTAAAATGTCTTTTGGATTGACAGTGGTTTCAAAGATACAGTGTTAATGTTTGAGGTCAGTATTCCATAAAATTTTATCAAAATCTGAGATTCAGAGGCGTCTAATTACTTCCAGTATTGGTGATAATGCTTTATCCTATCCTCCTTGCTATTCCCAGAAGTAGATCTTGTGCATCATCTTTTGCTAAAATTAAATTAATAATGGGACTTATAAGAGTCAGCTGCAGATTCTCAGTGTTAGGAACTGGCAGATCTGGTAGCCTAGCTGAGGTGAGGTGCTGAGGATCCATCACCCCACATGTCACTGGGGGTACCCTTTATGCCTCCGTGCATACAGGGATCAGACTTTTATCACATAACCTAACACATAGGTATCAGTTTTCTTATCAACATCAATGTACATAATGAGCAGAATCACCACATGAAGCTGTGCAAGAAAGGACCCCTGAACAGTCCCAAAATAAAGTTGCTGGGAGTGTTACTGTGACTTCTATGAAGTGACAGCTCTATCTGACACCATCCGCATACACACTGCGAAGTCCATCCCACTTGTTTTTTTCACACTTTTGTCTTCATTTCATTCCACAGCACAGCTCTCCATGAACCTCTACCCACAAGGCCCCTTTCCCCTTCAAAACACATTTCTTCATCTCTCACTGCCTTCTTGCAGACAGAGGGATTTCTCTCCATCATATTGATAGAAACCTTCCCACCATGGTGTCTGGGACATTCAGTTCTGATTAAAATTTCCTTGTATCTTGAGTAGAGCTCTTTACAGAGATCTTTATAGAGGAAATATAATTGGCTCTGCAAATTTCTCCAATTATCTTTAAACTCAAACAAAGTGCCTATTCCTCTTCCACATACTGCAGGTTCAGTTTTCGGCCTAGATAAGAACTGGGGGAGCCAAGCCTAGTGCTCAACTATATTCTACAAAACATTTCCCCTTTGTACTTTCTGCTCCTATTATTTTCTGGATTTTAGTTTTAAGCCTCACTGGCTGTCTAGGCCCAGCATCTCAAAATGATATGATTTTATCATTGTCATCCTCCATGAACAAGTATATAATATATAATAATAATTATGTAATATAATAATCATGACCAAGGATATAATGTAATTCTGTGGGGAGGAGGGGGGGGGCAGGGATAAAAAACCCCACATGCATTGCCCTCAGGTGTCCTATGGAGCTCCAAAAGCAGTGAGTGCTCTTTCCTGATCTACTGTTATTTGCATTTGTTCAAGTAGAAAGGTTTTCAGACATTGTATGTGATCCCTTTCAGTCAGAACTTCCAGCTATTGACCAAACCCCCACTGAGACAGTCTGGAAATTACCTCTTGTAAGTTTACAAGAGTGGGACTTCCACAACCCGGGCCATTCAGGGGAGGAAGAACAGAATATGTGCTGATGGACCCAGGCATCACGGGTAACATACAGAAGGTCCCTCATTCAGCCTGTATGTGAGGGCTTTGGTGGGTGTTGCCCACTGGTGATAGCTGTGGGAGAGCTCCCATATCAAGGAAGAGGTCTGGATGCTTTGTTCTTGAGGCACTAGACACTAGCAGATAGATAGCTCTGATAAGGATAGTTATGGTTAAAAGACTGATTTCAGGAAAGATTTAAAGTGCTGGCTGGTTTGTGAAATTATTAATATTTCTTTCTTTTTTGTTATTATTATGCATAGATTTATTTTACATGGAAGAGTTCTCACCTAAGCCAGTCCTTGATTGACAAAGCCTTGTTTAAAAATGCCTAAAGCTAACTTTTACAGTCCTTAAAGCTAGATGTAATTGTTTAAATAACTGTGATTTAGCATGGAAATAAGGAAATTGACTTTTCTTACCACCTATGTCACAAAAGAACCTTGCAATATTTAGATGACATGAAGCTGGAGGAGGTGGTTCAGAAACACTGTGAATGCCTTTGCATCAATATCTGCTGGTGTTTGGAGAAAGCTGACATTATTGGTATTTCTTAGCCCTCAAAGGCAGATCTACAAGTGAAAGACATGACTAATAAAGGTCTTGCTCAGTCTAGAATTTCTGTTAATCTGATTAAAAATATGCTAATATATATTTTAGACTGACAGGCATCTGTGAGTAAGAATTACTGCAAAACTCTTTGGCCATGAAACAAGATGATAACCAACAGGTGCAAGATCAGTTCATTTTCAATGTTTGTCAGTCCCAGACTTGCAGCCTGTGTTGTCTCATGCTGATTGTTGTGGCTGTGCATAGAAAGAGAACAGGCAGAGAATCAAAGAAAATTTCATAGAAAACTAGATTTCATTAGTCTACTGAATATCAACAAATTTTTTTCATATGACAAATGTCATAAAAATTAAGGGGAGACAGAGTGACTTTGAACGTCACAAAACAATGAAAAAATATGCAAATTTACAAATTATTGTGTATATTTATACTATTTTCAAGAATAAGCTTCTACTGCTTAAGCATTGAGGATGCCAGACACATGAGAGAGAGAATATGTTCCCTACCTTCCAAACCAACTCAAATGAGGAGGCCAGCTGAAGTGGATAATGTATATAAAACCAGCAAAATGAAGGTCATTTCAGCAATTAAAAAGTGAACAGTAGAGATGTTTTGAGTGGTACTGAAATGATATAGTATACATGCAATCAATGAGCAGCAAGTCAAAGATGTTAGCCTGTAGCAGAAAAGGATAGCTTTGTTTTTGTTAACTGCAAGAAAAGCATGCTACTTCCCAATTTCATTTTCACCTTCCAAAAAGATCTTTACTAGATATTTTAGGATATTAGAACTAAATATAATACATAAACATAGTACATATGAAATATGGGAGATTGTGTGTTTATTTGGGGTTTCTATTATTGCTTGTTTGTGGGTGGGTTTTTTTCCTAGAAGTACTATACTGAAGAAAATAATATCTGAAAAGAACAGAAAAGTTTTGAATTTTTGGTTCAAACATTTTGCAAAGAAGTACAAATTAAGAACATGTACCAACTTGTCACTGTCATGTTCAATTCAGTGAGTTAGGAGAAAAGAGCATGAAAAATATTTTTTAAAAATAAATTAAAACTCTGTGGAGTTAGGAATACATTTCTTAGAATTACACACTTATACCAGCAAAGCAAGGCTAGTAATTTTAAATTTTGTCTTACTGAAGATGAAGTGGTCTATAACCATACCTGAAAAGAAATCAGGGATTTCAAGGGGTCCCATAAAGGCAAATTCCATGAGTGAGATCCCCTGCCATGTCAGGAGTAGGACTCATTGGGCAGTGTCTTGTTCCCTAAAGGCACATATCAATTGATATTTTGGAAGCTACAAAATACCTGGGGCATGTGCATGTAGCTGCTGTTTGTGACACAGAACACCTTCAAAATACTTGCATATTTCTATACCAGTACATGAAGGTCACAGGACACCTGAAATGGCACCAGGTGTTTTTAGTTAGGAAACTGAATCTAATTCCATGTCTCTAACAGAAACTGATAGAACAACATAGAGAAAGGCAGTTACCCTTGCTGTATGATACAGTGGATTTGTTGTCACTCTAGGCAGACATGAGTGACACCTTAGCTAGACTGAGGGAAAAGGTGGGGGAAAAGAGTGCTTTTTCTCTCTTACGGTAAAATATCTTAGTTCTGGGGTAAAAATCCTAGTCTAGATTAAAAAAAAAAAAAAAAGAAAAAAGAAGATTGCTACCTCTAGGAAGACATAAGTTATGCCAAGCATTGAAAAACATATTCATAAACTGAATTAGAGTAGATGTGTTACAATTTTCAGATTGCAGTTACATGAAAGTTGTTAAGTGCAAAGCTTAACTGAAGAGGAAGATTGTGATAAAATTTCTTGGAAGTAGCAGTCATCAAAACTTGGCTTTTGAAAACTGGAAACTTGGGGGAGGTTGCACACAGAGGCAGTGAGAGCATTTCAGTGAAGATTTGTCTGTGGGTCTGTGCCGAGCTCTGCAATAGCTGGCACATTTTCCCACGGTTCTTCACAATGTAACCACTAGAGTGGATGAGGGTAGTTGAACAGTGACACCTGTCCCCAGAAATCCTAGAGCCCACCCTGAATAATTACAGCAGTTCTATAACTGTGAGTATGCAGAAATGAATCATGAGGAAGGATCTGAATGAGATTTCTGCAGAGAAATTTTGCAATCAGATACTACATGTGCAAGTTCTGTACTGAGGACACAGCCCACAGTGATAAAGATTTACTTACTCAGACATAGGAACAAGGTCCAAAGGGTATCAGATCTCCTTCTTGGGTCAAAGAAACAGAGATACAGGAATGTTTCCTGTCTGTGTACTGTCCTCATACTCATCTCTTACTAACAGGGAATGAGCAGGCAGAAGAGAGCCTGGCAGGACACACTTTGAAGATCATTGAAGGACCTTCTCATTTAGATTTGGGTTATTCAAGCGTGACAACTGAGTGCTGACAGGGCAAAGATAGAAGAAAGTAGTATGTATAGTTCTGTAGAAATTCTGCAAGTCACTTCTCAAGCCTACAAGCTTGTTTCTCAAATATTGAAAAATAATAATATTTTGCATTACAAATAATCACAGATCTATTGTGACACTATAACTGTCATTGAGAGACCCACACACATGATATTTAGAACTCAGTATGTGTATCAGACTTGGTACATCTAAAATTTACTAGATAGTCTTTTTCTGATATACCAAAAAAACCAGTCAGGAGAGTTAAAAGGAGTGCAAAACTGCTTTCCATGCCTCCAGCATGTACTGGTGTATAGGTTCTTTTTTTCCCAGGTTTGGGACTCTGCACTTCCCCATGTTGAATAGCATGAGGTTCCTAACAGCCCAGCTCATTTCTCTGGTCTGTCAGGGTCCCTCTGGATGGTGGCACTCTGATATATCAGCTACTCCTCCCAGTTTAGTGACTGTAGCAAATATACTGCAGGTCCCTTACCCAGATCATTTAGGAAGATGTTGAACCAGAATGAACTTTGGTCTATATTGCTAATTTCTGGCCTCCAACTGGACTTAGTGCCACTGAACATCACCCTCTAGGCCCTATCATTAATTTCCAATCCACCTCGGTGTCGTCTTGGGGAGTCCATACATCAATGGGCTGTCTATGAGGATCTTCTTGGAGACAGTGCCAAATTTCTTACTGAAATCAAGATAAACAAATCCACTGCTCTTCTGATATTCACCAAGGCATTTAATTGTTGAAGTTTCTGAGGATGGTCAGTCATGACTTCCCCCAATGAAGCTAAGATGACCTTCTTGTGCTTCCTGTGCCACAAAATGATTTTTATCCTAAGCAGATGCTCATTCTTAAATAGTTTCTGGAGTCATAAAAACTAAACCCTGTTTCTAGCATCAGCTCTGCAAACACTTGTTGGCATACAGTATCAGCTTTGCCCTTTTAGCCTCAGGATTGACAACACCACCTAGGTTCCTAGAGCTCTGCAGTCACTATGGATACTCTCCAGATTTTCCCATTGTTACCCACGAGAAAAAAACTTCTGGGGATAATATTCAGAGGGTTGGACACACTTCAGCAGTCTCTCTGAAACATCTTAGATCCAGGCACCCATAAGCAGCAAACTTCTTTAGACAACAGGTCAGGCTGGCAGACAAGTTCCTCTGTGCCTTGCAGCAGGGAGTCACCCACTATTATCCCTCACCTTTTCCTGCTGGTGGAGTACCATGGGTTAGAGTCACTTGACCCAGATGTCTCACTGGAACCCACATCTGGCTCCTCCTCAGCTTTGAGGTCAGTAGACCTGTTCTGTAGTGACAAACCACTTACTTTTGTTATTTATTTTATTTATTTGATTTTTTTTTCCTAAGTTGCAGCAATATGATTTGATTGTTATCTGAATAGTGTAACTTCTCACTGTATCTCACTGTACCCTGGCATACACTGTTTGACAGAGAAAATATTATGACAGAGTTCCTTTCATTGGTTTGTGCTCCTGGCCACTGGTGTGACTGGTGATGAGACAATTAGTCATGTAAAGCTCTTGATGAAACCAGACAGAGCTACTAGTCAGGAAAAAAACCCTCATTTTCTGTGCTTGCAGAAAAGTTCTATTCCCAGAGATCAACAAAACTCCTTTCTATATCTTGGAGAATGAATTATAAGTAGTTTTAGACAAGACTATTTAAAGTGGGGTTTTGGGAAATGTTTCAGCAATGCTAAAATACTTGGAAATTCTTCAACATGACTGGAATGTCCAAGTTTTGATGGAAGCTCCTATTTGAGTCAATGGCCTGTGGTTATATGGCAAAACACAGTGTGCAAGTAGTGGTTAGTACCAACAATGTTGGGCAGTTCAGTGGATTTACTTATTTGTGGTTTGTACTTATTGAAAACCAAACAAATTGGCCAGAAATGCAGTAGTTTATAGCTAAACTGAAGCATAAGTTCGGGATTGCTGCTGGAGAATGTTTTCAGTTTAAGACCCAATTGAAAAGAAAACAACACTGCCTTCAGTTCCCACTTGAATACCAACTTTTCCTCTTTCAGAAGGGTTTTATCATTAGTTACTCTTATATGTGAATTTGCTCTTTGTCAGTCCTACATCACTCATTAAATTGGTTTCTTGCCTTGCAAGGTTTTTGATCATCAAGGACATAAATCAAACTGTCCCTCCATTCTTTTTGCATTTATTTTCCCTGCATGCAATGTTTCCCCACATCTTTTACTTTTTCAAATTCTCAGAAGCTTTATGGTAGTTTTCAACTCTCAGATTAAGACCTTTGCTTCTGCTCTGATAAACCTATTGCTTCTATTCTTAGAACAGTCTCCTGTCTCATGAAGAAATACTTTCACAAATAATTTTTCTTCACACACATGAATAGTTATACAGTATGTTCTCTCCTTTTGATGTGCCCTTTGTATTTTAGATTAAGGTGCTAAAGATTCAGTCTACATATCATGGAAATGTATGACATGTTTAATAAATCAATCCTAAAAATAGCCATCTCAGTACTTTCTAAACTTCAGAATATTATATTTAATAAATCAATTTAAGTGATTAATTTTCCATATTTGCAATAGGTGCGGAGTGTGATATAAAAATATAGATCTGCTACTTTACTAAAGTTTATAAAGGCTGAAGGAGGTTTCTGTCTTTCATAGTAATAGAGTACGTATCACATAGAAAAAAGATAAAAATTAGGTATACATGCACACAGAAATAGAAACATTTGGTTTTGTTTGTTGTTGGGTTTTTTCTGGTTTGTTTGGGTTTGGGTTTTTTTTTGGTGGTTTTTTTTTTTTTTTTTTGTGTTTGTGCTCCAACCTTCATTTGAAATTAGGAAAAAAAGTTAAAACAAAACATAGCTAAGATTAATTGAACAAAATTTTTGGTTTTTTTTTTACTCTTCCTATTCAGTCTTTTTACGGAACTGCTTTTTCTGTACGACAAGGGGGCTGGTTTTGGCTGGGGTAAAGTTAATTTTCTACTCAGTTGCTGGCATGGGAGTGTGGTTTGGATTTGTGTTAATACACACAGTACACAGGGTTGATAATTTGAGATGATTTTGTTGCTGCTGAGCAGGGCTTACACCAAGCCAGGCCTTTCCTGCCTTTTGTACTGCCACGCTGGTAGGAAACTGGGAGGAGACACAGCCAGGACAGGGGACCCCCAATGACCAAAGGGATATTCCAGACCATCATACTCAGTGTATAAAGAGGGGGGAAGAAAGAGGAAAGGGGAGGACTTTTGGAGTGGGTGGTGTTTTGTATTCCCAAGTCACTGTTACACAGTTGGATCCTGGCTTTTCTGAACACCTGCCTGCCCACAGGAAGCAGTGACTGAATTTCTTGTTTTGCTTTACTTATGTGTGTAGCTATTTCTTTGCCTACTGAGCTGTCTTTATCTTAACCCACAAGTTTTCCAGCTTTTACTTTTTCATTTCTTTCCCTGATCCCGCTGGTGGGGCAGTGAACAAGTGACTACATGGTATTTTGTGCCAGGGTGGGGTTAAACCATGACAACAAGTGAGAAATAGGAGAACTTGTGTTAAGATCCTTACTAAACCAAAATGTGTTGAAAAGCCTAGATTTGTATTCCTGTACCTGAGTCAAAAATGTAGTTTTGCATCAATGGAAGTATCTGAAGCGAGAGTAACTTACATTGTATATTTGTATCAGTCCTGGATATAGAGTGGAACATAGATGAAGTCCAGCTAGAACACTGCCTTTCTTCTGATAACTAAAACTACATTAAACATCACCTGAGGAAAACCCTGTGGAAGGAATTGGTGTGAAAGATTTCCATTATTAGAAGGTATGTATTAGAATAACTACTTTTGCAGGGAGTTCTATCCTCAGTAACTTGCAATTGAATGATACATTCCATCAGATCTAACACAAAAAGAATCCCAAATGAAAACCATATTTACTGTATGTTCTTTTTGCTCTCTTTCAAAAATATATCATAAGTTATTTTAAAAGAAGACATTCAAATTCCAAAACGTTTCTAATATTTTAAATTACATTTGCAGGTTTTGGAAAACCCATTGAAGTGCCCATTTTTGGGCAAACAATCTTGTTCCTTTTTATAAATCACACAAGATAATGCTTCTGATCAAACTTTTATTTATGAAATTTTTTTTCTTGTGATATCCTAGTATCTAATTTTCTCCCTTAAGTCAGATTTGGTGGTGGTGTGGAAACACTTCTTATTTAAAACAGTAGTCTCAGAGGCCTGTCTAGTCTACCATTGCTCATTTTGCACTAACATTTATGCAGCAATATCTGCTTGGAGTTAATACAGTAAGGTAAGTCTGGGCAGTGTTCCAAAAGGAGCCATTTTGCTTTATGATGAAGCAATCCCCACTCAACGCAGTTCCAGAAATATCCATCCTTGGCTGAATGACATATTTATGATTCCTCAGTGTTATTTCATTTTTCTGAGTTCCACCAGTATTTGTAATACCAGTTGCAACTTACTTATTTCAGTCAACAGCATCAAGTCATTTTTAAGTCTGTTCTCAGACTTCATGAAATAAATCAATACAGGCAAAGGATTGTATTTTCCAGAACGTGCTTCTTTACTGGATGCTGAAAGATATCTCTTCCAAATCAAATAAATATTTACCCATGAAAACTGTATTTTGCTTCTGTGTACTTTTGAAAATTTGGCATTCCCAGTTTAATAAAGGGTTGTGCAAGCTCTGTCCCTTTGGACATGATGCATGCAACAGTCCTCAGCCACTAAAGAATAAAATCTTTCAGAGACTTATAGTTTCTCATGACAGAGAGAAAAGCCATGTTTATAAACTTAGACCACAACAAAAGGAAAATATAGTGTTTCTGTGATAGTGCTCTCATGCAGAGATTTTGCCATTCTCTCTTCACTCAGGATGGTATTTGGATACAGAACATTGCAAGTCAAGCAGCAGCTTTACAGAAAGTCATGCTTTCAGCTAGACATGGGTAAAAAATTCTTAAAAAACAATGACAAAGGAAGCACAAAATTGTTCTGAAGCATGAACAAAGCCAAGGGACCATTTTTAATCTCATCAGCTGCAATACTGATTCTTTTAGGGTGGCCCATGTCAAGCCACTGAATTTCACCAGCAGCATTACTTGAGGCATAAAAGATAGTAGTCATGCTTAACTAGCTGTATCATAAGATTCATGAAGATTCACTGATTTGTACTAGTAGCATTTGAAGATAGGAGTTTTAAATAAACACCTTCTTATTAAATACTGACAGACTAGTTTTATTATAATTCTAATAAGCTAGGTACCAGAAACATTTGTGCATTTTCTTCTCTACAAAAGTGTCTGTTTCAAACTGATAAGCACTCTTCTAAGTTCTGTAGCTGGAACACACTCTGTTAATAGTGTGCCCTGTACTCCAAGCAGCATCTGGGTACAACTTCTCAAATGTATGCAGACTAGACCTTGTTTAAACTTCTGGCTGTAAACTCTTATTCTTTAATTAGTTAGTGTAGTAGCCCTGGATGTTTAGTGGTGCCTGTCCAACACTTTGCCTTTCGTGTGCTGTCCTTGTCAGGGATTTTATTAAAAAACCTCAAATTTCCAGGAGTTTGAAAATCAGGTGTATATTTTGATTTTCAAAAAAAATTATTTGTGTATTCTTAGAAGCTATGAAGTCACAGGCTCCATTTAATGTATCATGATTAGTAGATCTGTACTTATTAAGTTGCTCACATTGATAACAGAATGCTAAAAAGAGGGTCATTACTGTTTACAGTAATAGCTTACCTTTAGGAGGAAAAATAAATGTAAATAATAAGTATTCCATTCAGTTTTAAAGACTAACCAAAGTGATTATTAGCTTCATTTGTTAGCATTATACACTTGATGCATGCATTACATCTACTACATTCACACTGAGAAAATTACTGAATTTCTACAACATCAACACAAATTAGGATTTTGTGCACTAAAATTTTATACAGTACACAGTATGCTCACTGCAAGAACCCACTTCTGCTAAGTGGGTGTTAGGTGAGTACTTGGTGCTTACTTTAAAGTGGATCTGTCTTAAAATAGATAAGAATATATAATAGGTAGCTCTAGATATGATATCTAATGAACATCACATTTGATCAGGTGCTTTGGGGTGTTAGCACAAGTATGAACTTGATTTTAAAATAATAATAAAGGCAGTTAATCACATTTATTCAGCTGCTTTGAAAATCCTTGATAGGTCAGAGTCATCAGAATATGGAATACAGTTCTTTAAAAACTAGTAGGAACAACAGTCATTAGAAATATCCTCTTTGGGAGCATCCTCTTCACCCATATGGAGAAGGAAGTCATCAGTCTTGCATTTAGAGTTTCTAAAATAATTGGAATGGGATGGAGGAGTCCTGAAAACATTTTTTTTTCTAATAATGAAGAGTAGAAATTAAACAAGAAATCAACATATTAACAGTTTTTAAAGAAAACATTTATTTCTGTGTGTATGTATCCTCTTTCCACAATTCATTGCTAAGTAAACATTTCCCCTCAGGTTTGCCTGGTAAACACCCTCTGTAGAAGTCTTCCAAAAGGAAAATCAACAACTGTGATAGCTCACATAGAGTTGTAAATACCTGAAACACAGTGTGATTGGACCCAGACCACAGGCTGACTTCTCAGGTGTTTCTTGGCCTGGTGTCATCATACTGGAGTTGCCCGAAAGTTCTGACCCAAACGTGCGTGAATTTGTCATCATGAACGTTCTCTCACCTCGTGGGGGTACCTTGAGCCTGTGAGGTTGCCTCTTGATGTCTTGCCTGGCACCCACCTCCCCTTGTCACGTGGGGCAGCCAACCTCCACTGCTTCCTGACATGATGCATTTAACCAAGATTTCGCTGAAAAAAAACCCATAGTGCTCACCTGGCCAGAAAATGAAATATCCCAATACAAAAGGACTACATGGGTTGAGACAGGGTAAATAGATGTTTTACTGGTCTTGAATTAAAAAAAAACAGCAATTTTCAGTTTCAGACAAGATGCTAAATGTCATCCTAAACATCAGGGCCAGTAATCCCAGTGTCAGAGGCAAACATCGTGCAAATGACATACTACATAGTCCATCATTCTTGTCTGAAGTCTCTACTTCAGGTATGATTATAAAGACTTTTATTTCTAGTAAAGAAAATTTCTCTGCAGTACAAAAAAACCCAACAAAATTAAAAAGAAACCAAGAAAAATCCATGTATTCATGGTGTTTTGGAAATAGAAGATAAGCAAATTAGATATTTCTCTGCAAAATATATATATTATGAAATCATATTGACAACATATAAGTGGTATTTCAGAATTTTAAACTGTGTTTTGGTTCATTTATTGATGTGCTCACTAAGTAGCAGTTAATGCAGGAAATATGATGACAGAAGTCCTAATCTGATATTCAAAGAGGTAACTAAAATTTTTTCTTAAGAATACCTTATGTGTTCTATTCTTTCTCTCTGAGATTTGGGATGCTGTTCCTCTGAGATTAGTCTTATGACATTTTTTAACAGCTCTAATTGCCTAATTAACTCCTCTAATGAAAGGTCAAAGTTTCTATCAATACTCACTATTAATTTTTCTATTAATATAAAAATATTTTTTTTAAAATTCTTACACAGGATTCTCGGAACTCTCATGAAAATGTTTCCATACTTGGTCTTTTTAATTTTGCAATGGCTAAAAATTCCTTTATGTCCTTAATGGCAAGAAGCTTATCTGCCATTAGTTTGAGTAAATAGTCCTTAATGCTTATATATCAATACAGTGAGTTTTTAGTGCAGCTCTTTCATATTTGAGCAATAATCATTACCATTCACACATTTTAATTTTCTATATCCATGAATGATAATGGGGATAAAGCTTTTTTTTTGCCATTGTAGTCTTGTTACACTGGGCTGCAGATAGACTGAAGAATGTTGGAAGAAGTAAAGATGTCTGAAGTCAAAGAATGTAGCTCCATTCATTTTTATGCATCCTGTATAAAGGAATCAAGGAATTGTTACCTGTTAAACTGGATTGTTGGTCTCTTGGTTTCTTTATTTGTTTTATTATATTGATTGTGATTTATTGTTCTTGAATCTGAAAAAATACTCTGGTAATTAAGACAATACAACAGCCTCTCAAACTCATCAGAGTTTTATTCTAAATCTGTTTATTTCTGTGCCCAATTACCCTATATTAATTTTGCATGCATATCAGAAACATGATAATGTAATTTGAAATTTTGCCTCATTTCAAATCAAAATGCAAGCACCTCTTTATTTATAATTCTCCATTAACTTGAAGTTTAAAAAATCTTTACTCAATATTGTATCAGCAAACTGATTTTAATTTTAAAATGCTACAAAAATTAATCTAAATATATGTGTTGCAGTAATATGCTTTTTCACATATAGCTATTTGGATTTCATAGCTGCAATTTGCTTTGCAGTCAAAGACCTCAGAGCAGTATGAACATGACTGCTGAAGAGTGGTGTCTGTAGAGCTTGGTTCACACTCAATAAATACATTTTCATCATGTCTGACAGTAAATTGACAGAATGTTATAAATTACTTCCAAAGAAAAGAGAATTCAATGTGGAAGAGGCATCACAAAAAAAAAAAGAGTAGATAAGCTGTTCAAGGCAATGTATTGTGACAAAATACTTGGAGGAGTGTCTCAAGGACTCTGTGACTGAATACTGCAGACACTCCTCAAGGAACACCTGCTCTCTAAAATCTGATGCCAGTCAGCTGTGTGTTCTTGATCTAAAATGCATTACGAAGGAGGGAAAATACTGTGTAGGTTTCTCTCTCCATCTTTAGCCCCAGTTCAAGTACATATAATAATATACATATATAATATACATATACA
>WBNO01031695.1:0-14283 GCA_013400575.1 Peucedramus taeniatus | reverse complement strand
CTTGCTTCTCAAACCAGAACACCTGTAATGAGACTGATGCTGGAGAATAAACAGCTGGAGGCGCGTTCCTCAGCAGTCCCACCCTGTTCATGATTTGCACATAGAGCCCTGGCCAGCAATAATGGCTCTGCTCCATAAAGGAAGACAGGGCCTCGATGTCAGCAATTTTTATTTCTGCAATAGTGTAAAAATGCTATTTCAATACTATTTTTTTTTATTTTAAAAGAAAATATTTTAAAACTTTAAGTGATAGATAAAATTATACCTGAAAGCTAGAAAGTGCAAATACATATAATACTTCTCCCTCTTTGAAGAGTTAGTTTTCATTCAAAAATATGCTGATGGGGATGCGCTTTTATGTATTTAGTGACCTTTACAGATTTATTCTCCATGGTTTTTTGAGTTCATAGAATCATAGAATAGTTCAGATTGGAAGGGACTCTAAAGATCACCTCATTCCAGCCCTGCTGCCATAGGTAGGGACATCTTTCACTAGATCAGGTTACTCATAGCCTCATCCCAGGGCATCAATGGGCATTAAACACTTCCAGGGATGGGGAGCCACAGCATCTCTGAGCAACCTGTGCCAGCCAGCTGCCAGAGGAGGAAGAAAACCCTTCCCATCTGGTGCAGAGGCTGCTGCAGCTTTGGGTAACCTTGTGTCACTGAGTGTGTGAGACAGGAAGGCCCTTTCCATGGAGGGATAGCAGCACTGAAAGATCTTTATCAGGAAAACCAGGATGATGGAAAACCAAAGTAGCCTTCAGTTCTTCCAGCAGATTTGGGAACATATTGAAGGAGGAGCAGAGCTGGCCTGGTGCCACAGTTCTGCATGCAGTAGGGATGGAGAAGCTGCAATAATGTGTCTTCTTGGCTGAGTCTTTAAAAATAAGGCACTTTTCTTTTGTTTCTTTTCAAGCATTACATAAAAGTTCCCCCTAGAAGTCCAAAGGCAGCTGTTTTCTTAGCAGAAAGAAATCAGGAAAAGGCAAAAACATCAGATAAGTCTGGATAAAACACTTGGCTAACCTATTTTTCCCGCCTCTGAAACAGCCAATTTTGAAGCATTCTGCAGAGATCTGCCTGGGAGGAAAAGCAGAGCCAACCACTGAAAACTGATATCTGAGCTCTGGTGAGGACTGGTGCTCTCCCTGCCTTGGTGTGGGAACTCCTGAGCTTCCATTCCCTGTGGTGGGAGTATTTCTCCTCTCATCCAGCCAACCCAGAGACCTCCTAGGTGAAGAGCAGGTGAGTACGAGATCTCCCAAGCAAGAAGTGACATGGCAAAAGGGAATGGACTCGAGCTGCACCAGGGAAGGCTTAGACTGGATTTTAGGAAAAATTTCTTCACTGAAAGGGTAGTCTGGCATTGGAACAGGCTGCCCAGAGAAGTACTGAGTCCCCATCCCTGGAGATATTTAAAATATATGTAGATGCGGTGGTTGGTGACATGGTTTGGGGGGTGGGCTTGGCAGTGCTGGGGCAACAGTTGGGCTTGATGACCTTAGAAGGCTTTTCCAACCAAAGGGTCATATGGTTCTAAAAAGCCTTGACCCCTCTGGCTCTAACACAGCACCTGGATGTTGACAAAATGAGGCTGGTCATAGACATTGGAGGTCCCTGTCCCACAGGGAGAGGACAAGCCACCATCACCTGCAGGGAGAGTCTCATCCCCAGACAGCAGTCAGTGACTCCATCCCTGTGTGCACCCTTGGGGTGGACACCTGCCCCTGTGTTTCCCTCTGGGGACCCGGGAAGAGAACCAGACCCATCCATCTGACAGTGCCAGGGCTTGCAGGCTTTGGGGCTTTGCAGTTGTAGTGCCTTGTCACAAGGTGGCAGGGATGTGACACTGCCTGGACACGCTTCTGGCCTCAGATCCTTGCTGCTTTCTTCCTTATCCAATATGGATTTATCAGCAATCTTCTGTCTTTTCTTTAAAACTGTCCTTGCGATGGTTCAAAGAGAGGGTAATTATTTATTTCAAAGTCTAAATATTTTGCACTATTTGCACTCAAGAAAAAAGGCAAAAAGCTGCTTTGCATTCCTCTGCCTGGAAGTCATTGTGACATAGGGAAGTGAGGAAGGGGCTGGCCTGCATCAGCCTCTGCTGAGCCTCAGCTATGGCTGCTGCTGCTTCCAGGTTAAACCCAAAAGCTGTTGTGATCAAAAAGCCCTTCTGTCCTGAGTCACAGGGACCATTTCTTCCTAAATAACTGAAGATGGAAAATCATTCTTGTAGCTTCAAAAGAAAAAAAAACCAACAAACCTACACACGCGTATAGGTGTGTATATATACATTTCATTCAATGAAGAAGAAAATCTTACAAATATGCTATCTTTGGATTCCTAGAGAAGATCCTTAACTCTGGGCATCTGAAACCAAATGTCTGTGCATTTATAGGACCATTTCCCTTCTTTTTATATGCTACCCACAGTAATCTTTTACCGTTCCACATGCCAAAAATGTTGTGATTTTGCTGCTCTGCTCTCTCAAGGGTGGTTGCAGGCTGTGCAGCAGGGAGTGAAAACTTTGTCGCTGCTCATCAAACATTTTCATACAGAATTCTACCTGTGATGATAAAATTAGATTTGTGTTAATAAGCTGTTAATAACCACCAGGTAATTATTTAGTTTATCTCTGGAGTCCCAGCTGATCATTGTCTCCTTATGTTTGCTTGCCTGGTACTCTTCAGGGACAGGGGATTTTCAGGTTTTTTAATCTGCAGTACATCCAGTGAGAGATTACTCAGCTGTCACTCTGCAGAAAACATCCCTCTCATCCAGCACGAGGTATCCATAAAAAATTGCTGATATCCAAATTCAGCTCTGCACAAATGGATGTGCAGGATGCCTGCTGTTCTCCAAGTCAGAACCAGACCTTGGTGGAGCAGAGGCATTGGCACAGCAGAAGGAAACAAGCAGAAAACAACTTAAGTAGAGCAGAAAACATTAGAAAATAATTCTTTCTGAGCTGCTGTTCACCAGCAAATATTTCCCCATTCCAGCACAGTGCAGTGGCCCAAAAAGGGATTTTTTGTGGGTCACAAAAAAGCAGGAGCTGGATGTGCTCCTGATTCATACTGAGCCTCTGAGACTGACCTGATGTTTACCTTCCAATTTATTGGAATAGAGATTAATCAGAAGTTTTCTCAGCTATCTGAACCACAGGCCCATGGAACCAAGTAAGCCTGAGCTCCTACATGCTTGTTATGAAGCTTGAGATGAGTGTGTATCATTACAAGCTTGCAATTTATTTAAATATGCTAAGGAAATCAGCTTTGAGGTTCAAGGCAGACTCTTAGTTGGGAAGGAGAGAAGGAAAGAGGAAAATACTTTCTTAACATATGATGATTCATTTGTGGAACTCATCAGTGCAGGACAGCATTAAGACTGGAAGTGTAATAAGATGTGGAGTGAAATGGAGAATCTGACAGGTGAGAAGAGCATCGAACGTACAAGTGCACAAATTTTGCTTTTTGCTTTGGTTTTAACTCAAAGTTGTAAGGAATTTGGGAATGAGATGGGAAAGGTCTTTTTATCTTCTAAAATGAAAGCTAGGTGAACCTCAAGATGAATTGGTTTCAGAACAGCAGGTCAGGACGTTTCATTTTGAGAATGAAGTGTCTCTGCCTTTCAATTGTTGTGTGCTGTTTTCTAACCAAGGGATTTGATATGGGCTTGTGCAGTGCTTCAACTGAAGTAAATCAATGTTTTCCAATGAATGCAATTTCAGACTAAAAAGTTCCATTTCTCTTCAGTACGGCTTTATCATACTGAAGCGGAAAATGCAAAATAGCAAGGCCTGTCTAATTGCCCCAAATATTTCCAGTTGGGAGTTGGCTTAAGCTGGTTTGGGGCTGAGTTCTTTCTGCCTCAGGAAAATATCTTTCATCATAATCTGAAGTTGGCTACATTCAGGAACAAGGAATTGAATGTGAAAGATCCATTCCTGATTGCCACTCCTCATGTCACCAAGTCCACACTGTAACTGTCCTTGTGGGCACCTCCTGGGTCACTCTAGTTTTTCTCTTGTTTTGGCAACTTTTGGTGACATCAATGGTCTCAAGAGTCCCCAGGTTCAATTCAGCTTTAACATCAGAATGAACTTCCATGAGAAAATCCATCCCAGCGCTGAATCTCCTGCCAGGGAACAGCTTCCAGATCTCATACAGGGTTCATGGAGGTGATTTAAGCCTCTGGCAAAAGTACATTTGGGCTGAATGGTCCACCACACCTCCTGGAACAACATCAAAGAAACTCACTGGGAAAAACAAAGATCTGCTAAAATCTCTATCTTTTGTGATGTTTGCTTTTTAGCTTTGAGCATTTGAGCATTTCAAATTTGAGCATTTCAAATGCTCAAATGACAAATTTCTTAAATTGACTGCAGATTTCTCACCAGCCTGGACACACTGAGGTAATCCTGGAGGAAAATATGTCCCTTTACCAAATTCCAGCAATTTGCTGCCAGGCTTGAAGTCTGATACCTGAACTTTATGTCAGAGCCTGTGTGATGTATTAGTCAGGACAACTGATTTATTCATTTGAAATACTGTGCTATGCTATCACCGACTGCAGAACCTACTCTGGTTCCTGGGAACCCTGCTTCTCTGGCTGTTCATGGCCATAGCACTCGGAAAACAGACTCTGTAGGAGAAAGACCATCAAAGAATCCCATGTGACAGTAAAAGGTCCTCACATTTCACTGAACATAATTCCTTCGCTCAGGATTTTTATCCTGGGAAGCTGAAAAGGCAGAGGGAGGCCCAGAGATGGGAAAATGATCCTTATCTCATTTGCTTCTCCTGTGTTTTGCTCATGTGGAATGTGTTAGGAATTGTTTACCTGAAGTGATGAGCCTTGATTGGGCTCTGGTGTGAGTTGTTTTCAATCACTGACCAATGGTCACAAGAACTGTGTCGGGACTCTGGAAAAGGTCACAAGTTTTCATTACTATCTGCTTAGCTTTCTGTAAGCATCCTCTCTCTATTCTTTAGTAAAGTTTAGTATAGTTTTCTTTAACATAATATAGTATTATAAAATAATAAAATAGCCTTCTGATAATATGGAGTCAGAGCATCATTCTTCCCTCCCATAAAGGGGCTGGTTTTTTACAACAAAAGGGAGAGGAAAAAGACATATGATACAGAAAAGCAAGGAGGTATTCAGGGGCAGGCCTGATTCCAGTTTTGAGGGAGAGATATTTCACTAGAAGACAGATACAATCTAGGGCGAGAATAACAACAAAGTCCATGACATTATTTGCTTTGGTGTTTTCTGCCATAAGCCCTTTTTTTTTCCCCCCACACTTGCTTCCCACCCACAATTTCACAAGTCAGATTCTTGCAGGTACAAGCATAGCTGAGAATCCTGCTGGGAAGTTCAGTGCCCTGGCCAGACAGACAGCTGTGCTGGGTGTGTTTATTTCCACAGAACAGCTTGTCAGTTTAACAGAGACAGCAAAATCAGAGAGAAAAACATGTCGCATGCAGCCACTGTGTCTATAGCACGTCGAGGTGGATCTCATTGCTCTTTTCCTTCAGCAGTGTAGGTTTAGCCCATAGCTTTATTTTCACACTCCTAAAGCTATGTTAAAATTATCGAGGGGTCAGGCACAAGCCTGCACTACTAAATTCACCTTTAAATGCAGGCTGTCAGCTCTTCTGCATTCCATAAGGGTGGCAAAAGCACCTCTAGCAGCAGTCCACTGTTTATGCATAATGCAAAAATGGGCATTAAAAAAGAAGGCTCAGAAAATAAAACCACTCTTTTTGTCAGAGATCATGTTGCCAAGTTCCAGCCTACAGCCATTTGCAGCTGAGGAACAGAGCTCCAACAATACAGTTTGTACTGAAAAAACTGACAGACCTTCAATTTCAGCCACTCTTGTTCACCATATACTGAATGCATTAATGCATCTGGTCCATTTGGAGAAGGCATTGCCATTTTCTTCCATATATTAAAAGAGGAAAGATGGGAGTTTGCAATGCCTGGCTCAGCAGACCCCAGGTGTAGGGGTAGGCAGCTGTAATTCAGCATTTCAGTGGATCACAGCAGCACAATGTAAAAACCATCTGTATGGGGCTGGAGTTTGGGACCCAGAGGTGGGGACAGGGGTCGAGAGAGGGATAGATGGATGGATGGAGGGCTGTTGGGCAGCCTGACCTGGGCAGATTCACTGCCACCACAGTGGTGTCAGCAGGAGCCTGGTTTAGAGTCACAGCTGCTGTAACATGGCCAATATTCTCTGTCCCTCGGAGGGTGTGTGTGTCCTGGGCAGGCTGAATTGCTCTCTGTTGAAATCCGCACATCCCTTAGGATTCCTCTGCCACTGACACTTTGCTTCTCTTTGACCACTCCCTCTCGATGCTTTCAGATTTGCCCTGCAGCATCTCAGCTGAGTGCCCTTCGGGAGAGGCACACACTCCATACAGCAAACAAGCTTTGTAAGGGCTGCGAGGAACACAGGAATTCTGTGAATACAGGGACAGCCACACATGCAGCCCTCTGCCAGCGTAGCAGGAGACACAACAGCTATGTCAGAGCCACCAGGCTGTGTTTTACCAAATCCTTGGCCTTTAAAGAGCTACCATGCCCCAGGGGATCACAGTCTGCTCAGGCTCGGTGTGAGGAGTGTGGTGGGAATGGGAATGCTGACCTGAGTGATGCTCTGCTGTCCCTGCAAGCCAGGCAGGACCTCAAGATTTTCAGAGGGGGTCCCAAAGTTAAATAAGTGTTTTCTCATGTTAAGTGGCAGTGATTGACTGCATAAATACTGGAGGGCAGCTCTCACATTTGTGTTTGGTTATGAGCCTCCGGAGCAGCAGAAGCAGCAGCTGCCTGGCTTCCTTAGGCTCCCATCATTTGAGGATGAGCCCAGCCAGGGCAAGATTGCTGAACAGGCATGGCCGGAATTCTGCTTGAGCATTGCTTGTGTTATTGAAGCTGGGCACATTTTCTCCTTTATTGCTTGTTTCTTCACAGCCTTTACAGGAGAAATGTTGCCTCTTTTCCACAGGTGGGGAAACTGAGGCACAGAGCTTTCGCAGCAAGATGACCTGAGCAGCTTCCATCCCAACATCAGCCCCACAGGCTGAAGCAGCTCTCCAGCAGCATGGCAAGTGCATGGAGCCAGCGGCACAAACATGTGCTTAGCATCTCTTGTATGTAATAAGTGTTTTGTCCAAGATTTTCTGCTTTTGCTGAATTAGTCTTCTTGTTCTTTCCATTTTAATTAGAAATCCTGGTGGGAAAAGCTCTGCAGCAGTTCCAGTCACAGCTGGCTGGGCACCTGGCTTGGTGAGCTGGCTGAGGTCAGTACCTGGCTGCAAGCAGAGGCTGCCAAGGTTTTGCTGTGCAAGGTTTTGCCTTTTGTTTTTGGAGGCTCAGATCTTATCCAGACAGTACTTTGGCCAGTAAATGAAAGGCAGAATTGGGGGTTTTCTGGTTTGGGTGCTCTGTGGGATTTCTACCTTTAGACAAGAAAATCTAATATCATGTTTATTGCAAAATCTAACTTAATGCTCTGTTCATCCACAGGGGACAGTTGGCAAAGGGTACTGCTCTGCTTTAATCCTGGATGTTCCTGGCAATGCTGCAGGTGAGGCACTGGCTATGCTCAGCTTTTTGGGACAGTCTGGCTGTGGTTCCTCAGCAGCTGAAGCGTGCAGAATTCATGTTGACCGATGCCTGCAGGGCTCCATCACTGTTTGAGGCTGTGGGTTTTGTCATGTGTCTCCTCCCAGGCACTTCAGTGCTGTCACAGCTTAGTGCCTGCCATATGTCACAGCCTCGTGCCTGAAGGTGTGTTCAGAGACCTGAGGGCCTGTCCTGATCAGTGCCTTGGGCACAAAGGTGGATTTGGGGTACTTTCATTCTGAGGAGCATTCTGGCATCCCCAACTAATGCCAATTAAAATGCAAATATTTATTGACTCTCCTTACACAGTAAACAAACATTCACCCAAGGACTCCTAAATTACACCAAACCTGTTGTGTCATTCTTCCTGAGCAGTATTCCCACTGCTAACAGGAGACTGGACCAAATCCAGCAAAAGAGTATTTGCCCTACCAAAGGCTGCCAAGTGCTGCAGAGGTACAGGGCAGCAGTAAAACAGCTCTGGACCTGCATATCTTCCTCCTCTCCTGCAATGTTCTGCAACCAGAACATTTAGAAACCACTTCCTTCAAAAGAAGTATGTATTTGACATAAGGAAAATTACTGCAGCCTCAGGTTAGCAAAATATTTATTTCATAAATTGAAGTATACAGAAAAACCGGAAAGGTCCCTTTCTTTTGGCCTTAACTTTGAAGTTACCTGTTCAGTGCAGTGCTTTATAAAAGGACCTCAGGCCTGCTCACCTTCTGTTAAAAGAAGGAAAAGTGAAGAGGTCATGACATGTGACTCAAAACCTGCCAATGGTTATCCACACTCCTGTGGGTTCAGCAGGCCTGAGGCTGCTTCCCCTCTGTTCAGATGCCTTTTGTAGGAGGAAAGCCTATCTTGTAGCTAAAGGACACAAGGGTATACCTTTGTCTTTCAACACAGGATTCTTGTCCCACACCCAGAACTGTTCACAGCAGTATTTGACACTTTAGTTTGGACTCGTGTGGTTTGAGGTCTGCAATAAATTAGGAGCTCAGGTCTGTGGCTGCACAGCAGGTTTTGTGGGAAAACATTTCCAAGTATTTTTACTCCCCTTCTGAAAACTTCCTTAGGAGGAAGCTACTGCTAATTTTAGTAGTTGAATGGTGTTACATGGAGCATGACCAAGAGGATTTTAGTTTTCCAAATGGTACATCTTTCATTTTGCAAACTGAAATTCTGAGTAAGAAAAAAGCAATATAATAGTTCTTCAGGAAATGATGATACATGAATCTGTTTGCAAAAGCAGCTCCATGTAGTCACTGTTTTTTTAATGCTCATTATTAAAAAAAAAAATCAAATATGTCATTCCCAAGCAGATCTAAGCAAAGGAGAACCATCTCCAGGTGAAGGCTAAAGTTCACCAGTCTTCTGAGTATACCACAGCTCGTGTATCCCTTTCTCTCTGTAATTATATATGCTTTTGATATGGAAGATGAACAGAGCAGTTTGACTGAGTTCAGCTTGGAGATTTGGGATTTGTTTGAACTGCTCACCCAGAGTTCAGCCCTGGACTGCAAAGCTTTGTGGCTCTGGAACAGATGCAGGGTGAGTGGTTAACAGGGAAGCTCTGTGTGTGTATACCCCTGTGGTCAGCAGCTTCTGTCTCTAATCTATGCAGATACATCAAAAGCAAAATATTTTTAACAATGACTCTCTGGAGGATAATGAGAGAAGAAGCAGTGGAGCTGTTTTTCCAGCCAGTGGATCTCAGCATGGTTGTTGATGGGAAGAGATGCACAGTTTCCTTTGTGCATGTGGGGAGTCGGGAGCATTGTCCTTCTTCTTTCTACCTTGGCAGAGAGAAAAGATGACACGTTGCTGTTTTGCTGGGGGAGATGCAGCTCTGTAGCAGCCACAGGGCCTGCAAGGCCTCCCTGGTGATCTGTTGCCTAAGATAAGAAATGCCTAGTCACAATGACTGGACCAAAAGACCCCTCTTCCACCTCTGACCCTTGTTATCTCTACCATAGGTCATATTCACCTTGACCCTTACTATTGGATTGTTTCCCAAAACCCAGTTACCCTATATAAACCCCTGCCTCTGCCCAGTTCAGCAGAAGAGCTGTCCCTGACACCCTCTGCAGAGGCAGCCATAAAGACACATCTGTGGAACCTCACACAGCTCTTCTCCTCTCTCATCCCTGCATCCACCAAGGCACTTAGCAAGCAAAGAGCTGAAATCGCTAAAGAGCTGAATTCACCAAAGAGTTGATCTCACTTAAAGAGCAAAGCTGCTTGCTAAGGTTGCCTGTGGCTGGGAGCCTGCCTGGGGCACCTGGACAGGTTGTGCTTAGTGGGACTTTGCTATCTGGGACACCTATGGCAGCCGGGGTCAGATAGACCCCGACACCCCAGACTGTAATACAGCTCCCTTCAGGAGACTCAGTGCCAGGGATTTAATTTTTCAAGAGATTATTAAAAGTGCCTGTGATTTATAGACATGGTTTAAATCCTGTGATGAGCAAATACACTCTGAGCACACTTTGTCCTGTGACTTCCCATCCTCCAGCTGTCCCCAACCTCAGTTGCTTCCCAATCAGATCAAACCTGACCAGGCTTATCTGGTAGCACAAGGAAAGATGTGTTTTAAAGGAAAAATTTCAAGGCAGGGAAGTCAGAAGAAGCAGTCCTACGTGGCTCAGATGCCCTCTCATGCATTTGGATATTTAGATATTTGGATACAGTCACCAACATTGGTGGCAAAGTGAGCGAACAAGCATTTAGAAAGCAAGCACTGAGGTATTAACGCTCATGTCAGAGGTCACTGAACAAATTACTTAATCTGTCACTGAAATAAGGGTTTGGAAATGTTGTCCAAATCAAAGAAAATGTACATTTGATGGGGTTTGGAGGGTATTTTTCCTTCAGGAAGCAGCATGTGGTAAGTTACTAGCACACCAGTAATTCAAAAGAGGAGAGTTTTGTATACCTGCTGTGAAGCTGAATGACAACATCATACAGTAAGGAAGGGGAAAAGGCAGCCTCAGTCACGGGCCTCCTGCACTCTATATTTGGTAATGACAAGCAACACCATAAAAAGGCTCATGCATTAGGCAACCTTGAATTTCTCCTGCAGTCCTCAAAGTGGAATGAAAGTGAGCGAGTGAAAGACTTTAGCTGCAAATTGACTTCTCAGCTTTTGCCAGCCAAGCTTCTAGAAATGGATTTATTCTGGAAGAGATTAAAAATAACTTTATACTTATTGGTTTTCAATATAATGAAAAATATGCACTTGTAAACCATTGGAAGAATAGAATTTCAACCCCTTTATTTTTTTTTTCAGAAAAAGCCCCACCTGTCTCAACCAGCTTTTCCAGGTAGGCATAAGTGCAGAGAAACACAAAGTGGGGGGAGAAACCCCCAAGCAGCTAAACACTGGTTTTTGAAGCATTCAAAAAGCTTTTAAAAGAAATACTTTCTTTTCTAAACTTTTCAACACAGTTTATTTGATAAAAAAAATCAAAAGAGGTGTGAATTCTTGATGTGAAACTCAGGCTTACAAGTAAGACAGGGATGAACTGCCCCTAAAGGCTCTGGCTCTGTTGTCACCCAAGCAGGATGCGGGGAGACACTTCATTCCTTGCTCCAACCACCATGAAGGTGAACTTCAGCCCATCACTCGTGTTATTACTGATAAAAGAGATGAGTTGTTGGAAGAGGTGGAACAGGAATTCACAGACTTTTCCCTAGGCACAGGGAATAACTCAGTAACCTTGGTGTGAATGTACAATTACAGAATCACAGAATTCACAGAATCACTAGGTTGGAAGAGACCTTTAAGATCATTGAGTCCAACCCCTGCCCTAACACCTCAACTAAACCATGACACCAAGTGCCACATCCAATCCTTTTTTAAACACATTCCAGGCATAGTGACTCCATCACCTCCCCAGGCAAACCATTCCAATACTTTATCACCCCTTCTGTAAAAACCTTTTTCCTAATATCCAACCTATACTTCCCTTGATGCAGCTTGAGACTGTGACCTCTTGTTCTGTCAGTTGCTGCCTGGAGAAAGAGACCAACCCCCACCTGACTGCAACCACCTTTCAGGGAGTTGTAGAGAGTGATAAGGTCACCTGAGTCTCTTTTCCTCCAGGCTAAACATCCACAGCTCCCTCAGTCATTCCTCACAGGACTTGTGTTCCAAGCCCCTCACCAGCCTCGTTGCCTCCTCTGGACACGCTCAAGGGTCTCAATGTCCTTCCTAAACTGGGGGGCCCAGAACTGGACACTGCACTCAAGGTGTGGCCTCAGCAGTGCCGGGTACAGGGGAAGGATGACCTCCCTGCTCCTGCTGGCCACACTATTCCTGATACAGGCCAGGATGCCATTGGCCTTCTTGGCCAGCAGGGCACACTGCTGGCTCATGTTCAGCCGGCTGTTGAGCAGTGCCCCCAGGTCCCTTTCTGCCTGGGCACTGTCCAGCCACACCGTCCCCAGCCTATAAGGTTGCAGGGAGTTACTGTTACAATCCATCATTTGGTTTTCAAAATAATGCAAAGAAAACACAGGGATGCAGTGTGAGCCTCTTCACTGAGGCTGATGTTGGGTTTTATTCTGCCTCATACCCGGGAGAAAACAAAAATGAGCAATAATGGTGTGGGTGAAACTCTACTTTCCTGTGCAGGTCCTCCTTTGGCCAGGCAGAGGCAGCACTGAGAAGCTGATCTCAGGACAAAAATATACTTTCTGGTTTTCTTCAACAACTAAAATTCATGCAGATTTTTCCAAAATGTATCATCTTAAATAAAAATATCTCAACTTTTTGAGTGTCAGTTACCCTTCTTTATAAATAAATAAATAGATAAATTTCAAAAAGTTATTTATATATATATAGTTTTAAAGTTTTTAAATTTCAAAGTAGCCAAACCAGCAACCCTGAAAAAGTATCATCATTTACCAAATGGCAGCCAGCCCTACACCTCTATGATTGCTACTGACATATGGGTTAGGACCCTCAGTTTCTCCCAGGGAACATGTTGTCTCGTGGTATTTCTTGCCTATCCAGAGAGAGTAATGAAAACAGTGTGAGGATAAGCTAAGTGTTTGCCAGCCATCCCATTTTATGGTTACTTGGAGCAATCTGGTACATATTCTTTGTGAATTATATTTCTCCCCATAAAGAAAGTTTGGTTAAGGCAAATACCTTTTTATTCCACTGTCAGCCCTATTCATCCGTGTCTGATATCAGCTGTCTTTGATATTGAGAGAGTCTAATTTCTTATCAGCTTTAGTAAAAGGATCTTTTTCTTATATAGATTTATTAGAGCTGAGTAATGACTAACAGAAATCAAAACCCAAATGGTGAAAGCATACAGGGCTCCAAGCCTGTCTTAGGTTGGAAATGGGTGTGTGTATTCTATTCCTATCTGTGGAGCAGTTGTCCTCTGTTGATTGGGCAGTTTTCTTTATCTCTTCCACAACCAATCCTCCCTCCGGGGAGATATCTTCTGTTAATGGGCCACTGACTGTCAGTGCATGACTGATGAAATTACATCATCCCATTGTGAGATGCTCCGCCCGGAGGGAGGAGCCAAGCATTCCTACCTGGATATAAGCTGAGATTTGGAAGACCACAGCAGCCTTTTCCCACTGGATTCCCAGAGGAAGACCAGGCCCATCTACACCACCACTAGATCTTCAGAGGAAGACTACACCCTTCTACAGGATCACTGCTTCAACAGAACCTCATCTGTCACTGCAGGAGGACTGCAGCCACCATTTCAATTGGATTGCCTTCCTCAACACCCTGACCAGCAGGGCGTCAGATCATATTCTGACTCTGTCAGTGTATTGCTGCATTGTCTATCTTATTTTTAAATTTTTTTAAAATTTTCTTCCCTAATAAAGAACTGTTATTCCTGCTCCCATATCTTTGCCTGAGAGCCCCCTTAATTTCAAAATGATAACAATTCAAAGGGAGAGGGTTTACATTTTTAATTTCAGGGGAGGCTCCTGCCTTCCTTAGCAGACACCTGTCTTTTCAAACCAAGACAAAGCCAAAACTATTTGTAGGCAATAATTCCAAACCTGTAACATCTGCAACCATGAACACCCATGTTCACATACCCTTATCCCACAGCCATGTGTGTGAGCACCAGCCAGCAGCAAATCCACAGGAAGGAGCATCCTGCAACCAACTGCTCATGGGGATCACAGGCTCAGATGTCCTCAGTTACTGGAAATACTGACCTGGAGCATGATCTTGGACATCTGCTGTTCCCTCTGACTGACAGTGCCTGTCTGAGAGAAGACCAGAAAAGTGAAATCCAATGTTCTATTCACCCCAAAACTGAGTCCCAAATGATTCCTGGGCAGCTACTGCTCTACCTGCTGCTCTTTGCTATATTACTGCCAAGGAGTGTGTAGAATTTGTTTTTTCTTCTCTCAGTTCACAACTGTAATTTCAGGGCAATGGAATCACTTAAGCTTTTGGCTGGATTTCTGCATTGCTTTGTTTGAGGAAATAACAAAACCAAAGCATTGTTTCACTTTAAGAATTTCAAAATGAAGTTGTCCATTGCCATCAAAATGAAATATACATTTATTTCAAAATTTACCTCTACTGTCATTTAGCACTCCTCCATCCACACCAAAATGTTCAGCTTGAACCCCACTTTAATAATAATA
>WBNO01031693.1:0-58999 GCA_013400575.1 Peucedramus taeniatus | reverse complement strand
TGATAAGTTAATCCATTTCTCTTTTACTGGATTCCATCTACCCAATTTTAATAAGAAAATTTTCTGAATTTTATAGTTTTTCTGTTCCAATTTTGTAACAGAAACATAACCATGTTTGCTTCTGTCAATTTTCCCCCCCAAATCATGCCTATCTAGAACCTAATATCACCTCACTGAAATCAGTGTGACTCTCAGACAGTCTAATGAATAGTTTGTTTAAAATCCAGACTTATTTTTGCTTACACATGCAGAGGAATGTACATTTGCTTTTCTTAACCTAAATTCCTTCAGGAACAGACTGGGGACCCCAGCCTTCAGATGTGACACTAAGGAAAAAGAAGTGCCTGGCCAAAGACAGACTCAGAGAGGGATTTATTCCCCTATTGTCACTGGTTACAACACCATAAACTGTAAAACTGAAGAGAAAGTGTTTCATCCTAACTCTGATGCATCTGGGGAGTTTTGTTCACTGAGTAGCACCCTTGTTTTAGGTCTTCCTATCCTAGACTGCATGTACTCAGAATGGCACACAGAAATTTCATCCTTCTAGGTGTTTGGCTGGACCATAACGATCAGTTTACACAGGTCTGCCCCTTTTCTTGAAATAGCTCCAAATGGAAATGGAGTACAGAGAGAAAGTTCCTGTTCATATTGCCTTATTTCTTTAGTAATACTCCCTTCTCCAAAACTGACTGACTACATCTGTCTATATGGGCAGTAGGACTGTACTTTTTGGTACCATCTANGATTATTAAAATTCTGAAATTCTTCCCTTCATGTACCTGTAATGAGATTATAGATGGGGAGAGACGTCCATTGCCTTGTATAACCTACCTGTATGTCCTAGTATTAATTTATGTAACGAAGTTGATTTTCATCCTAGCTGAGAACCTGTCTAAAATGTGCACACATACAGAAATTTCTTTTTGATTTGTCTGCTTTGAACCCAATATGACTCTTCCTTTTAGTATCAGCTCTCTCTTCATATTTTAATATTGTAAGCAGAACAAAATAGTGAGAGGAGGGAAGTAGAATAAAGAAAGTATTTAAAACCTCTAGTTCTGCCAGAACTGAATTACAGTTTAGAAATCAGAGAATCTGGAAGTTCATTGGCATGAATTATGCATTACATTGGCATTTTCAGTGCAGAAGATTTTGAAAGTGATTAAGTAATTATAAAGTTTTCTATTAGCTTCAGCTAACAGTCAAAATCATTTGCTCATTGCTCAGGTAGGAGTGAAGTGAGGTGTCAGAGGCTGGTGGTGATCCTCCCAGTTTGCTAGTAAGAGTTCACAAGCAGACACAATCTTGCCCTTATATTTTAAGGGAGGAATTACAGGAAATAGTTCACTGAAGAGATAGGTAGAGCAAAAGAGAAAAGATGAGGAGCAAAATGAAAAGGTCAGCTATTCTTCCACAATCCAAACAAACAATTCAGATAGAAAAACCTTTCAGAACTTTGAAATAACAAGACATAGGTTAGCAATACCAGCATAAAACCAGATCTGGTTATAATTTTTAAGTCTTGTTGTCAAAGTGCTCTTCCACAGGTGTACAGAATGTCGCTGCACTGGCCCTGAAATGAAACTCACCCCTACAGAAAAGGTCAGGAAGGAAGGCTTACCATCATTTATGTGCCTTTGATGATTCTTTGTATAGCAGAGATTTCATACTTAAAGCAATGTCTTTTGCTGTGTTTCTAGGTCAGTTAATGTAATATATAAAGCTTCTGTTGAAGAGTATTCATGCATTTCTACAGCTTTTTTAGTGCCTTTTTTTTCTTTCTTTCTTCCTTTTTTGTTTTTTTTTGGTGGGATTTTTGTTTTCTTTGCAGATTCTGAGAGCTTCAAAACAGGGTTGGGGTCACAGAGTAAAAGTGGTTCTATCAGGACACATGTGATAAAGATGAGGCAATAATTGTTCAATTAACAGATCAATAAGTTGCCTCTCACACAAGCTGTTGTCAAAGATAAATGCCCAAAGGTTGGTTAAACTGCATTTCCAAATGCTTCAACGTAAAAATCAATGTCCAGAGCACACGGTACTAAGCAGATAAAACAGCCTCTCAAATCTGTACCGTGAAAATGATATGAGCCCAGCAATCATAAAAATATGTCTTGATCCTATTTGTAGCTCTCATATGTTGCCATAGGCCATTCCTGTTTATCCATCTGCATGAACTGCAGAACATTGACTATGCTGAGTAAACAGCAATGATCTGGATGAAGAAACAAAATAGTCTTTCAAATTTCTGATTTTCTTTTATGCTGCCAGTGCAGTGTCTGTTGAAAAGGCAAAGGAAATTATGTTGAGTGTTCAGTCAGGAGTGAGTGAGACCTGCAGTTGTGTTATTTAAATGCAAAGGATGTTGGTGGGCGCCTAGCATGAATTCAGAGAGAAAGGAGAAGGATGCTGAGCACCTCCCATCACTGCAGTCTGTTTAAAAATGTGCTCACAAAAGGAATGGAAAAGCTTTGCACAGGGAAGAGACTATGGGTGATTATTGTTTCTGGAATTTGCTATACATGTAATAAGTGTGCCAACAAGTACACTGTGGAAGGTTTGCCTCTGTACTGTGCTGCTATCTGAATGTAACCACAACTATTGTCTTTTCAATTTTAAACTGCAATACAAAAAACACTATCTCCCTATACCCCCATACATTTAAGGATAGGTGAGCTTATTTTAATTAGTTTTACATTTACCTATTTCTGTCCTTTTATTCCTTTGGAATAACATTTTGCAACCTATGACTAACTGAAACAGTTTGGGAGATGTTTCACAGTCCTAAGGAAATGTTGAATATACTTAAAAGCTATATTAATACATATAATTTCCAAAACCTTCTTTCAGTAGCAAAAACATTCCCTGGCAGCTACATCTTAGTGCCAGCACAAATGCATCACATGAGCATCTTTCTAATGAAAGCTCCTACACGCAATTTTTTTTTCCATTCACCAAAACTTTTGAATGGATAAGAAAATTCCATTTCCATTAGGCATTTGAAGAAGCCTAATTTTCTTCAACTAATTCCTTCAAGAAGAGAGTTTCATGGATTTTAATATCTTTTCCAAGGGTAACTGCCATCTTGTCTTCAAGAACACACTGAGTTGGTCTGGCCTACGACTATTTTGTCCAAGCACTGCAATGATGGAAGGACAGAAGCCATCCAGTCCTGTCTGTCTTTCTCAAAAATGCAGTTTTTACTGTAATTTCTATTGTTGGGTTTGTTGGGGCTTTTTTTGGGTAAAATTAAGCTTGACTTGCTGCTCCAACATTGAAATGTTTCAGAATGCTCTGGAGCACTTTCAATACCCTTCCCTGTATGGGAATAATGAATGTGCAGAGGATTCAGAAGTACATGGACTAAGGTCCAGAAAGTCTCTGGGAGCTGACACAGATAGATAGGAAAAATACAGTTTTACAGAAAAAAAAACCTGCATACAGATTACATTTGAGATTTTCTTTAGTAAATAAGTAAGCAAGGTTTCAGTAAGCAAACAATGCTTATGAAGAAAAATCAGGACTGTGAATAATAGATATTAGGTCATTTCACATTGTGATTATCACTCTTAGGCATGAATTATTTAATAAGATTACAGCTTGCATACTTTGTAATTAGAGGAAAACTCCAAGTTCACTTCATTCCTTCATCAGTCTCTTTTGATGTGATACTACATGAATTTGTTTTTGATCTTCAAAAAAGGGAGGGAAATGGCTTTATGTAACAAACTTGAGAAACAGGGCATTTATATCAGCATACTGAGGCCATTTACCATTCTGATATATGCAGCAGTTTCTTGTTGCTATTATACAGTAGCTAGAGAAAGATGATGACAAACATGAAAACCAAAGCTCTTAAGAAAGATGCATGCATTTATTTATTTAGTTTGATGCTGTGAAAGATATTAGCCTACATGTCCCATTGCATCCCAAGACATTGATACAGATTTATACTTCACTTTTCATTTAATTCAAAATTTTAGTTATGCCTATCAAAAATGCACCTCTCCTTGCAGTGAGGGTACTCCAAATGGCTCTATAAAAATGTTCCTACCAGGTATTTCTTACCCTAAAAGCTGATTTGTGTGTAGTTAGTCCAATGGAAGGGGCTTCTCACACGTTGTCAATTTTTCCATCTATGGGAAGCAAACTTGCACTTTTTTGAGTCTAAATTAATCATAAAATTCAAATCAAAGCTTAGAGGTGAACTTTAGATTTCATTATTATTAAATTTAATGAAATTTATATATTATGAAATTTATAATAAATCTATAAATTAATACATTATTTGTAATATATGAAAATTAACCCTACATTTAATTAAGCTGAAAAAATATAGAGATTTGCCTATAGTTTCAAAGGTTATGGTAGTAAAAATAAGCAGAAATCAGAGAAATGTTATTGTTATAACAAAATATGGCTATAGATGTTCATTTTCTTGCATACAGAAAATAAATTTACATTAAAGCCTACTCATTTACATATGATGTTATTTATGCTTAAGGAATTTTGTTAAGTGTTTGTTCCCAGCAAAACATTAAGCATGTAGAATCATTAACTGAACCAGAGAAAAAAATTCCTATTAAAACCAGGGGACCCATTTAAAACTGATTCTTTATGAAATATTAGGTTCTAGAACCATATGTGGAACTGAAAACAAAGTAGAAGATGGGGGAAACCTTAAAGAATCAAAGAAACCGATTCTAAATGTGTACTTCTAAATCCTCCTGATTGAGAACAATAAGACACTTAGGTGTTTGGTAAAAGTTAAGCAATTTCTTGTAAATTTCTAGTATTTGTAATAATCCATTGATTCAAGTAATAAACTTAGTACTACATTGTTTGCAAAAGGAGTGTTGACTTTAGCAGAAATACATTATTGAATTTGCTTCAAGGAGAAGCATAAGAAATTTTTTAAGTGTTTCTTTTAATGCAGTTTTCCTCATCTGCCCTAATAAATGTACATGCCTTCTGACCAGCTCCTGCCAATCCTCAGTTATTTAGGATCTGGATGTAGGCAGAAGACTGAACTGAAGGCAGGAGAGTGAGTGGAGCTGTTCAAAACCTTAAGGCCTTTTTTATATAGGTTTTTAGTCCTAACAATAATAATGACTCTTTTAACATATCTGTAGTAAGTTTTTTCTTCTGTCTGTTGGAAATGCATTTCTAAAGACTATATATGTCACCTGGACATGAAAGAAACCTTGCAATGGGAGAGTAACAATTTTGCTTAAATTAACTAATGTTCCTTATCATAAGGATTGCTTCCAAATATGATGCTCTAGTAAAATAAATTTCTTCAGCTTCTTTTGCTTATCTTAGTCTGTAGAAGAAATTAAGAATTAGTATGAATGTCTTTTTTTTTTAGTTTAGCTTGGCAGCTATAATGATTTAAACTGTGATTTCAGCTACGGTTTAAAAGAATTAATCAGCATTCCTCATACAGTTTCTCTGTGACACTTTCATTTGACAAAAGTATAAGTACATCCAAACAATTTCTTTTTGCTCTCCTCTCTATCAGAAAAGCTGTGTCTCAGTACGTTTATCATGGCATTTCTGTTGAGATGAAACAATGTGCCCACACTAGGAACAGAGTTGGCATTTGTAGATGGGGAAGTTGCATCTTGAAACACACTGAATTTTTTTAAAATTTGGCATTATGCAAATGTTCTTAGTATCAGAGTAAATTGCTCAGAAACTTTGGGACTAATCAGTTTCTGATTTGAATAACTGAAAAACACAGCACTGGTGCTCTTCATCTAATGATGAGATTCCTTATGGTTAATATTCCTTAGAATTACTGATAGTATCCCACTATAATTCATAGAGCAAGATTTTAAGAAGGCCTCCCAATACTATTTCTTACTCTTATGTTAATTTTTCCATTTGTTGAATCACTTAGATTTCCTTGCAGCGGCTTCTTAGGTACTTTCTAGTTACAGTGGGAATTTTGCAGGTTTTTTTTCTCACTACCTAAATATTTCTATTTTTTTAAACAATACTTAAGTAAACAGCATATTAAAAATATTATACTTGCATTGAAATAAAATTGTACGAAGAGCAGCTGGGTCATGCTATGAAGCAGAAGAGATTGTCTAAAGGGTGTGAGAAGTGACATCCTAGATTTCAAGCTGTTGAAGAGAACATTCAAGAGAATGTCCTTAAATTACTGCAGATTTTTTCCCAGCTACTACAAGGCTCCTTTGAAACCAGGGCAGACAAATATAAGAGAGATTTTATCACCCTACACCTCCAACAAAAAGCTCTCAGCCCTTCTGCAGTACTGTGGAGCTCCAGGCAGTGGAATCGCTAGACATAGCACAGGAAGTGGATTTCTGTGATTAGCAAGCAATAACTGCATAGAATTGGGACATAACACAGACTATTAACTAACTAAGCTTCTGATAATGTGATGCTGGACCATCTTCCTGAGTCCCATGTTTCCATCACACTCATCTTTCCCTTTCCATGCCAAGAATTTTGAGAAGAAAATACTCAGCTAGATGCTTAATCTGTGATCTTAGCTAATTACAGAAGAAATAAAAAATTACCTATAGAAATGAGTGTCCTTTGCAGCTGCAAACACTGATTTATTTCTACTACATTCCAAGAGTATCCACATTATCTCTTAAAGCCTGAGATATGTCTTGATTATTTAGTTCAATCTAAAATATTATTGCTGATGTCACCTGACTTTTTGGTGTATCCTGGTAAAGGCATATGGGAGATGGTTGTCAGCAAGGTGCTATAACCATAGTCAGCATCTTGACTCTTTTGCCCATTTTCCCTCCTGGTTGGTCCTGAGGAGTATTTGGATTTCTTATGTAACGGCTTTGAAAAAATCCTGGCTGTGGAAGGAAAATGTTTTTTAAATTCAAACCAGTATTTGGTTGATAGTAAATTAGCATCACTGACAGAGAAAATTTTATACTATAATTGAGAAGATGCTGTTTTACCCGGCCTTATAATTTTTAGACTGTCAAAATAAGATCAGTGGTTTGAAAACCAAAAATACAATCTAGTGTTTGAGGTAACCTTTGAGGAATCATATAATGGTTTCTGAACTGAATTCAAAACATTCAACCCAGACTAGACCTATCTAGAGGTTTGAATTTCTTTAATCTCCCTTCTATATAGAAAAAAAATGTAAATTTTTCAAAGCTCATGTGTAGTCAATAAGATAATTCCAAACAAACAGGAAACTGCATTTATGTGCAGTTTAACTTCTTTGCATTTCCTAAGAGCACATTCATTTTTAAATGCTGTTATACAGAAAATTTATATCCTCTGTATATTTTTCTTCCTTCTCAAGTCGGTGTATAAAACATGCAAAGTACAAGGCAGAAAAGTTCTGCATATGTTTAATGTTGACCATGAGGCTAAGCTCTTTTTTGGATCAAAGGTAGTTCACATAATTTTTTTCCTCTAATTTTTTCTTAGTGACCCAGTGTGAGCTCTAGGAGTCAAGCTGACTCCTTTCCATCTTGTGCATCCTCACCATTACTAGAAGCCAAATTAGAGCATCAGTGACAGCTGTGCAGCAAACGCTCTGTTATTCATCCATTCTCTGATAGCAGATGTAAATGATTAGGTGTAGGAAAAAAATCCTCTTGAAGATACACAAAAATTTAGTTCATTCTTCTAGCTGTGATGCTGTTGCAGGGCATATGAGATCACAAAACATCAAACAGCTATTTTTATTTCCAGACTCAGCATATTCAGAATATGCATAGAGACAGGTTTGTTTTTTCTTTTTTTTAAAGGAGATCCAATTTTTACCAAAGCATCTTGCAGAACAGGACATTTCTTCAAAATTTCTTCAAATATAGCTTTGAGGAATTTTTGCCCTTTCTGCTTGCATTCAGAGTTACTGACAAACATGTCCAAGTCGCTGCATCGTCAAACGGAGCCATTTCAGAGCTGTCAGCCCTAGACTCTATCTTTGGCTACGTGGCCCATCCGATCTCCCTGGCTGTCAATCAGGCTGGCAAGGAAGCAACCCTGCTGGGATGGGGGCTGGGAAGATGCACATTGCAGTGACTACCGGGCCAGTGCACGATTGTCACGGGTGTCAATCAAGTTGGGCAGCCTGAGCCTCTTCAGCTGGGTATGAGGAGGTGTCTGAGGGCCATGGGAGTGCCCTGGTGCAGCAAGGTGCAGTGGGGGCTCCCCCTGAAGGGCAGCAGCACAGGGGGCACCAGCCCCAGCCCAGCACACCCAGCCAGTCTGCGGGGAACAGGAGGGCCCCAGGTCAAACTAGGAGATCAATCCAGTGCTCAGGATCAGACCCAGCGAGGAAGCCCAGAGTCAGATGGAACCTGCTGATCAACAGAGGGGTTCACAGGGATAAGGTCAAGCTAGGATACCAGCTGTCAGAGCTGCAGACTCTGATTCTGTGCTGTCTTTGGAGATAATGCGTTAAGCAGACTGGGCATGTATAATTAGGTATCATTTATGCCACTGAAATGATTCCTGAGAGAAGATGTTAGTAACTGCAATTTAGTTTTTGTTTACTGGACCCAGGAGAAGTTTCTTTGAATACTAGCTAAAAATCTTTATTGATCTGGATGTTTACTTTTCTGCCTTCTTATGTGCTTCAGCCACCTAAAATATCTATTACTGCAGTCACATGACATACAAAAACATATTTCTTTTAGATCATATCTGTTAAGTAGAAGTGCTTAGAACTCAATAGTAATAATAATAACAACTTTTATGTGTTTAGTTAATGGAATGATTTTACTGGATTCATAGGAAGGGCAAGTTAAAGGACATTTTAAAAATGCAGCCAGCTATAAAATGAATACCTGTCATGCATAATCTTTCATTTAGTTAAACTATTTTCATGTGCCAAAATATCCTTATTCAGCAATTTTTTTAATGTTTACTTTTGTGCTTGTATTTACTTCTGAAGTACTGTTCACATCCATACACCTCCTATATGTATATGAATGCATTTTAATGGTGATGAAATCATGCAGTGTTTTATCTTCTTGTGTTCTGGACATTTTTAGTCTCAGCAGATGGAGGTCAGGTTTTGATAGACACTTAAAATTCATGGTGGAGCCATGTAGATTTTTTTTTTTTGAGGCAATAATATGGCTACACACATTGGAAATTATGTTTATAGGACTTGTAAGTCTTTAGCTTTCTAATTTCTGAATTTTATGCCGTTTCTATTTTTGGAACTTTAATCACATTTGAACATTTCTCTAGTTTCTTTTGCTCATTACTTTGCAGGGTTTTTTACACATTTTTTTTCAATAAATGTCTACATTCTTTTCATCATGAATTAATATACAACCAAGTAGCCATGATAGCATTGAATATTCCTGTTATATTCACCTATATTCTGAGTAAACCTATTTTTAATGCAGTTGGTGATGGTAAACCTCTGCTACACCACAACTCTACCTGAGAGGGAGAAGAGTGAGATGCCCATGTGCTACACCACCGAGGAGTGGAGGCACAAGGTGTAAGAGCACTAGCAGGTAGAATACAATCAGCCCCTTAGCATTTTTTGCAGTCTCTGCAGTGCTCTTACTTAGTTGTTCCTACATCCAAAGGGTCAGAAATAGTTATGCTTCTTAAGTTAAAAGCTCAAGCAAAAGCAGTTCAAAGTTTTTGTGTGATTAGAAACTTTGCCCTTCTCACGTATGAAAACTGAAAAAAGAATTACTAGAATGAGTCTTAAAAGTGCAAAATTGATACTGAAAGCATTAATTTGATAAACTAGAACTTTGACAACATTTAAGATGTTGGGATTTTTTTCAAAAAATTAGTATATGTTCAGCAGTCACCGTGATAGTTTTTCACAGACTCTTTGAAAAGTTGTCAGAGAGAAATCTTTCAACAGCAGTCTAGACACAAAATGTGCTTTACAGGACTCTTCATCCATCCGTGAATTGAATAAAAGAAGTAAGAAACGGGTGGGAGACAGTAATACTAAGGACATATGACAGGTACTTTTGATGCATAATTGCTGGATAGCTATTTTCTCTGTCCTACAGTAAAAACTTCTGAAAGTAAAATATTTCTTTCACCTAGACAGGCAGATTGCTTTTTTCAATCCATGTTGCAGTGGGTCTGCTCTGAATCATCAATCTTATGCTGGGAAACGAAAGAGACAAATAAATTAGAGATTAAAGATATTTTATTACTGGTACCTGAATTTGTTGTTATTCCTGAAGCTGTAGTGTATCCCACCCTAATGTGTTTTCTGAGGAAGGACAACAAGGTATCCAGTAATCAGAGCTTTCTGACAGATCAAGGAAAGAGGCTGATGTAAATTCTGAAATGGTGCCATCAAACTTGAAATTAGGAACATATAACCAATGCATTTTGAGGTTGTTTACAAGCTGCTTTTAGCAGTGAGCATGATTAATTCCTAGTAAGCACTGAAGTGCATCCTCTATAGCTGGTAACTATCAAGAATATAATGTGCTGAACAGGACAGAGAGATTAATTCTTTTTTGTTTTTCTATTCAGTTGAATACTGAAAGAGATTTTTTATATATTGAAAGCTGAGAAAAATGAAGAGGGTTAGGTGCACTTTGTGGGTCTATGTTACTCCATCAGTACTGCCTTCAAGAATGAAAGAATTCTGTATGCCATTATTTTCTTTTTAATAGTCTAAGTTGCTGGTTGTCTTCACCCTTCATTTCCCTATGTTTGGAATGGTAAGACTCTAGTGGGAAACTCAGTGAGGCTGAAAAGGAACTTCCATGATACATATTTCTTTTCAAACACTCTTAACTTTGTACGGGATTCTTTGAGATGAAACTTTGAATTAAGTCCCAAGGCAGCTCATGAAGGTTAATAGCAAGACTGATGTACACCAGCATATTTCCAAAGAGACAGCAAAAGAGGTGTTTACAGTCCCTGTTTGGTATTTGGAACACTGAAGAACCCTGCTAAACAATTCTGTTGTACCTAGTCATTTTTAGTATACTCTGAAATTTTTCCTTTTATGTGGCTGTTTATACTTTTTTTTTTTTTTGGTAACATTTGCAGTGTTCTATTTCTTTGCAAAGACAAAAAGGGTTTATTTAAAGATGTTTCCTCTTAAAGCATAAATGCAAATATTTTTTGGAAATGCCCACTTGTTTCACTAGTAAAATCTTTGGTGAAGCATGATGCAAAGTGTGTTCTTGTACAAATAACTTAAAATTCGATTAAGGGCTTGAATCACTCCTTTTTCCAGTGGGCCATGGGGTACCTGCATGCCCAACAAATTTCTCCTGAGTTTAGTGTTTTGCCTATGATCTGTGCACTGGCTGCATGTGTTGCTTATGTTCTGTACCTGATGTAGAACTATCAGGCACTCAGGTTGTCTCCCAGTCAGGCACAATGGCTTGTCACTGTAGGACACGGACAAACGACACGGCAGCAGCTCTTTTCAAGGCAAAAAGAAAACTGTTTATTAAAATCTGACTCCAATTTTATATCTTCCTGAAATGCCAGTGTCATTGGAGGGTGACAGTGCCACCTCCTCAATGCCACTAGGCAACCCAACAGTCCATCAAGTTGCTCGTCCCCCATAAAAGAATGAAAACAATAAGGTATTTACATAAAGTGTGTGAGAAAGTTCTGTACAAGAATGTAAATATCAGAAGGCTTTAGAAAACTTGAGAAAATCAGGGTGACAATGGCTTTATGGCTGATTTATGAAACTGACCTTGTTTAAAAGGGTGCCATTAGAAGAGAGCAACAGAAAGATCAACCCACTCTTCTGGGAGTCTACAACGTGCTATTTTTGGCCCAAGAATGTGCTGGAGGCTGAAAAATAAGAGATTCTGAGATCTGGCCTGTCACAGATAATTTATGACTAACTGGAGGCAGTGGCTGAAGCAGTACCAGATCACTTGTAAGGCCTCAGATGCTGTCAGGGAAATGGGATTAGTGGTCTTAGCAATTAAGGCATCAGACAGAATCATAGAGAAGTGATGTGATTTATACTGGAAATTTGTAGCTAAAAGTTACATCTCCAGCAAAAACTCCAAATCCAGGGCTACTTTCTCTTAATGTGTTTCCTCTTATAAGAATTTGTTTGTCAAATTTTTAAGTAACTGTTTTTGAGGAAAGAACAAGTGCAATGTAACTCATTCTGAGGGGCTGTGTGGTCTGATGGATGCCCCAAGAATTCAGATTTTTAGACAAGTGGGCTTGGGTCTTCTGATTGACACTTTTTTGTTGGGCAGCTTTGGTCTTGCTGTGTCTTGCTAGCTACTTTGCAGCAGTATGTCCAGGAGGCACTCTGATAATACCTGCATTATAAAGAATGCTGACCTGAGAATAAAGCTTTCAGTCTATCTTTTTCCATTTTCAAATGGTTCCTTAGGTTTGTCTTATCATATGATATTTTAATTTAATGTAGATTTTAACTCACATTTTATATGGTGAGGAAGTCATTGCTTCCATTTGATACAGTACTTTACTTTTCAAGTGAAGTCAAAACAGGCACATACGGAGTTGTGCAAGTTGTAGGAATCATTAATGGTGCACATCAATCAGATATTTGTGCCACCCAACTGAGCATGAATGAACAAATAGCTGAGAGCAGACACTTTCATTTCCTCATAAATTGATAATTTCTTGTGAAATTTAAAAATCAAATTGAGACGCTGTGAGAAAAATGAGGTCCATTTGGTATACCATCCATCTTTTCTGTAGTGTCTCTAGAAGACTGCAGGACTGTGGAGTCAGTCAGAGAGAAACAGATAAATTATTTACCTAGATTTGGGGAAACTTACCCTTGAATATATTGTTTTTGCCTGTGGTGATGTCCCTTCAGTAACAACATAGTTCTTCACTGTGGTTTCGGCTGACTTCATCTTTATTTTACACTGATCCTTCTAATCTTTGCTCCTTTTGTGTGTCTTTACTCCACTGTCTGTCTTTCCTTCCTTTTAGTTCATTTCCCCCAAGAATCTCCTACTCCCTAAGAGTGCAACTGTCATTATTCACCAGGCTTGGATATTCTTTCACTCCTCCTTTTCAAGAGAAAATCAGTTTGAGGATAAATTGCCTGCCTTTCAGCATCTGTGGATGAAGTAGGTGGTTAAGTTCTTAATTGCAATGTCATGCTTGTTCCGTACTTACTTAGGGCATGATCATAAAGATAACACTTGCACATTATATAAATGAGAAGTAGGATTTAATAAACTCTGAAGAATTTCATATTGTTGCCTTCTGAAAGATTGGAATATTTGTGCTGGGATTTCAGTCACATTATCATATAGCAAAAATAGCAGAAACATACTGAATTGGGCAAAAATTACTTAAGGAGGCCAGGCATCCAATAGTATGTTTTTTTTTGTCTCATAGTCATGTCTTTTTCAAATAACTTTAATTTCAACTGCTCCGTTAAATATTCACCATTTTCTCCCGTTAATTTATATGAACAGTTATCTAAGCTGCACCATTTTTTATTCAGCACCAAAAAAGTATCTAGTACTGAGCTCTTATTAACTCTCTAGCTATGAAACTAACAAGCAATTAAAATTAATATGTTGTCATACATATATTTTAGGAGTACATTTCTACCATTAGTTTAATCATGATTCTAATATGTTTTCACTTAGATATAGTGAATGATTTTTAGATACCCTATTATTATGAATAACTAAAACTGCATATAGAATAATAGGAGAACAAACCCCCATTAATTTAGAGCTATATTTATCTGTTAAAACCTGTACCATCACATCACATTAATTGATAAGCAATTTATAAAAACCTAAAAATTTTTAATGTCACATCTTAGAACAATATTCATATTTCTCACTCCATTAGGTACATTAGTAACATAAAGAAGGTAAAAATCTCTACATCAGCCTGGTATAAACCTGAGAGAGTAGCTTTTACAGAGCCACAGATCCTGAACAATTTTAGGTGTATTTAACTCTCTTTCAAGTAGAGATATTTTCCAATTAGTTTTAGTACAGTAGTTTTATTTTTAAATATTATACTTTTGGAACAGTCATATGCAATTTTTTTTTTTGTGGAATTCAAAGGGATTTTTCTCCCCTTCATCTCTTAAAAAAAGATTTTTTAAATTAAAGGGAAATGGATAGATAGGTTTTAGGGAGCAAAATACTGAAATGTCACTAAGCAGAAATTAGGCAGGTATTCATTTAGCTGGAAAGAGCACAGCTACAAGAGTTTCTGTTGATAGGCATTTACCATTAAATAATAATTAGTGATGGGTAAGTAGATGAAATACAACTCTTATGAATAGCTTCAAGTGTTAGCAATATGCCCAGATGTTACTGCATAACTCCATCATTCAGATCTTGGTTAAATGGTAAAAAAGAGAATCACTGGAGCATTGGAATATTCTTTTTTTAGTCTAACAATGAACGACAAAATGCAAATGGAGAGCAATTATTAACTTGTGAACTTTCTTACTCTAAATTAAGCAATGATTTCTGAACATCAACCAGAGCTGGATTAATGCAAGGGGAATCCTTCTGGTGGCAGAAAGCTAAGAAACAATCCCCTGTACCATAGATCTATTTACTATGACCCTTATCCTTCTACCACTGAAAAATACTACCAAAATGAAAAAAAAAATTATGAAGCTACAGGGATTTCTATTGATGGGTTTTGCATCTCAATGTGGCTAAAAGCCAACATACATGGGAGAACCAAGTAACTAGAAATGCTGGACATTTAGGGTTAACCAATACATTCAGTTGTTCTCTAGCTCTGTATGCAGTAGAGCTGAACAAATAGTTCCTTTCTTTGCTTCTAAATTCTCCTAAGATCATTTTCTTTCTTTGGAATTGTGCAATGGCCCCTAAATATTTTCACAGAAAAATAAAATAACTCCCTGGTGCCATTTTTTTTCCCCCACAGTACACCGTAAGATTTTTTTTAAGTGTTACTTTATTTTGTATTCTCTGTAGTAGGTTCAGGTATGTGTTCAAGTAAAGAGCTTTAGTTTATTAGTTTAATATGATTAATACTTAACTTTTCAATTCTGTTACTGTAATTGATTCTGAACTTTGCAAATAGATTTCAAGGCAGGTTTTCTGATGATGTGTCTGCAGCCTTATAATCAACTCTTTTATTCACTTTATAGGTTTTTCTAGAGGAGGAAAGTAATGACCATAGGATAATTCAATTTATATTAGTTTGGATATATTTTTGCGTGGCTAATTCATCTGAATGTTGGTATCAATTCATCTGACAGCCCCATTTTCCTCAAAGGAGGTGGAGACAACTCATGTTTTTCAAGCTTTTAACTTTATTACCAGTTATATGATTCCTTTAATAATTATTAATTTTTTTTTGTTTTCTTCTGTCTCTCCATAGATTTCAAGATGCAATTCTTTTCATGTAAAAATACAGTGGGTCTCTACCTTCTGAGAATTTCCATTTGTAGTTTGCTGTTACAATGATAAAACCTCTGTAGAACCTGGATAGAAGAGGATGTGTTGAAATGGCAAGACAATCTGTAGGCATGGGGTAGAAGGCTCTCTGTAAATAGTTTTGTCAATCAAAGGCCTCTTTAATGTTTAGAGATATGGGATCTCAGAGAAAGGCAGGCGTGGGAGAACTGACAAGCAGGTGTATATTGCCAGAAGCTGTTGTACATAAAAATGTTCACATTCAGCTTTTGGTCAGAGTGTCTCTCTCTTTATTTTTTTCCTCCTTTTCTCTGGATTAGTCTAGGTAGAACAGTCTCACAATACAAAGAACAGACATTAAATACTGAGAAGGGAAGAAGAAAATGATAACTGTCAAATGCAGATGTACATTTGGTGAATGTTCTTTTCAGAAAGTATATGAAATTGCAGCATTCCTTCACAGATATGTGACTTTCTTTTCAAGGCTCTACTGATGTGTGAATTTATTTCTTCCTCCTTTATGTAATACTTAGAAAATGGCCTCTAAGTACTTCTCAGAGCAGTGAATAAAGTTAGATCTCCCTATCATGATCCATCTTCCTTCTTTGGTTCTGATTTTATTTTACTTTGGTGCACTACAAAGAAGTGGTAAATAATCCTCATCTATAGCTAGCTGGGTGTTTAGGGTTTTACAGTTCACAGGTTATACGTATATGAACTCAGATAAAGAACCTGGCTAAGACACATGCCAAGGCATGTTTCCTAATCAGTATCTCTTCTGGACAGGGGGATGCTGATTTAGAAGGATACTGATGTACAAGAAACCATATATTGCCATATTTCCTGGTGCTATTTATTAAAAGTGAAGTGGTGAGCTTCCAAAGACTTCAGAAATACTACTCAGTTACAGTCCTTAATACTAATCCAAAGTAATAGATGTTAATTAAGCATTAAGATATTCTTTCCTGAAAAGATAAAATCAGTTTGGACAATGCACAGGGGGAAATGTCTGGTGGAAATACAGCATTTCTGCTTAAATTCAAGCTAACTCCTCTGCTGCGTGCCTAATTTCTTATGCTGAAAGCTTGAAAGTCCAATGATTGCTGTGGCAGTAAAAGACATCCTTTAAATACACGTGTGATTTATTTCAATCAAAACCTTAGAAGTTTGAAACAGTCTGAGCAACGTTAAAAAAGAATGGTCTCAGAAAAAAACACCATTTCCATTCTCAGCTATTCATCAAGCTGCATCTGTATCAGCTTTCAAACTGATTACCTGGTACCATTCAGGTAAATTACTTATGTGGAAAAAGGAAAAAAAAAGGTATTTCAATCTAAATTGTTTCACTTTATATGTTGGTTTTATGTATAGCATTATATGATAGTTTCCTCGGTGTGTATGTGGCTCACAGGGTCATATAATGAGATGTTCTTCACTTTTTCACTATTCACTGTCATGTCAATCTAAGAGGGAAATGACCTTGCGGAAGAAAATCTGACCATAGCTGTGCCAGCTGCTTCCTCTGAAACCAATTTGGTGTGGACTGATTTTGATTTTAAATCCAGGTAAAATTGCCTCATGACATATGGCTCTGCAGGCCAGAATGGCTGCATGAGAAGGTGACCAACTTCATGGCACTGAAACAGCTCAAGTTTTGACAGCTGTTGCCACCACGCAGGGTGACACACCGTGGTCACATGAAGGACTCACAGAGCTGTAGCTGTGGAACAAGATGAGGCCACCAGGAAAAAGGCTATATTACAAAGTGGATGATGGGTCCTTCCAGTTGAAGCCCATTAGGACCTTTCCCTTTCCTCAGCTGTCCAGCACGTGCTGGCCTTCTTAGTCACAGGTTCTGGTGGCTGTGGAAAGGATGGGTGATTCTGGGATGGCCAATTATAAGGTTGCTGTTCCAATACAGAATAAATAGACATAATGGCAGTCTAACTGCAGTCTAACTGCTTTGTCAAATCCTAACCTAATTTAATTTGCTCATTGTATTGTTTCTTTCTGTCCTCCACAACAGACTGCAATGTTGACAGGATCATGCTAGCTATGGTCCATGCAGAAGGAAAAATAAAGACAAGCAAAATGCTGCTCAAAGTTCTCATTCTTGGAAGTTTACTTGAGTAACTCTGTGCTACATCTGTGGCTATACTGTGAACCAACCCCAAAAAATGGTTAAAAAAAAGTATTATTTGAATATGGTCTGCAGTGGAGAGAACATTTCTATTCCACAAAAAGCACATAGTGAACAGAGGGTGACAAAAGGGTTGAGTAATTCTGTTGCATTTGTAGGGAGAATATAGGACCTACAGCACTTTAATTGAAGGCCTCACAAAGAAACAAGAAGCCAATTGAAACAGTGCAGAACATATACTCTGAGGTATTAAGTCTTGTTTGCTCTGATTTTGCTTTAAAAAAGAGGTTGCAAGAGCTCAGTGTACTTGACGGGCAATCAATTATTTATTTCATGTTTGTAGACAATAAGTACAACATGATCCTTGTTGAAGATAAGGCTCTTTGTTTTGCCTACCTAACCAAGAATGATTTGATGATGATGCAGGAAAACGTCAACATATGTGGTTCCATCTGGGCATTTCACTCTGATTCTCATATCTGGGTCTGTGGCAACTATATTTATTTTTTAAATGAGGCAAGTGGTGAATTGTACCGTTGAAAAGACTGCATTCATGAACTGAATGTTTATTGTCTCCCATGATCTTTCTAGGTCAGAAAAAAAATATTCTGTTCCCATCTCTGTTTAAAAAATAGGCATGTCACAGATAACTGTTAAAAAATAAGTAAAACAATGCATGGTTAGGGGCATGGTTTAGAAGTGGCAGAGAGATAAGACCTGGAGAAAAGAAGAAAAAGTACACTCCTGTCACTGGCTGATGCTCTGGTCAGGCAAGTAGGATAACTTTCAGCTGTATGTTTACCTAACTGCTGAATAAATTATTTTGCTGGGCATAGAAATTACAGAAGAGCTAGCCAGTTCTCCTGAGCTCTTCATTTGAAGGCAAAGTATGAGTAGTTTTGTCTGCAAGTGTCTGTGTCCTGTAGTGATAGAGGCTTTTATGACTGAACAAAACTCTGATAAAGGGACAGTTTTTACTGCTTTTTCTTACTTACCTGATTGGCTTGAGAAGGCTTTTGATGTTCTTTTCAGGATTTATAATTACAAACTGATGTTAGTCATCAGTAGTGGCAGCAGAGAGGTCATCACTGGTCAATGTTGTGTCATTGCCATAACACTGAGTGGATGTGCCCAAGAGCTCTTTCATTACCTTTAGACTCAATTTTATTGTTTAAGAAATGCCTTCATTCATTCTGTGAAATTCTTTCCTCTTCCGATCTTACAGAGCCAGGAAGAGATAAGGCAAATTACACAAATTGTTGCAACATTTACAGGAATTTAGACCTTTTCAGAGTCAAAACCAGAATCAAGCCCTGCATATGTTGACTGAGAAAACAACACTGCATGAGAAAAATTAGGTATATTGATAATGTTTTCAGCTCTGAGACACTAGGGTCTGTGCTCAAGCAATGGTATAGCTGCATCATGACTGAGAAGGATGTTGTCAACAGGGCATCACCTGACATTTAATTAGTTTCTAGCTGTTCTGTTAGGTGACTAGATTTATGAAATTTGCATGCTATCCTTACGGTACAGACCTCTGCTCACAGGAGAAAACCAGAAGATTATGCTGCGTGTTTCCAGAAGTGGTTCTTTCTGATTCATGCTGAAAGGTGACTGTCTTGACATTTCTGAGTGGTAGCATAAGGAACACAGGCATATTTTACTGTGCTTTGGCAGTAGACAGATGGAGGCAGGATTTTGAGACTTAAGTTGCTAGACATATCCTCCAGGCAACTTCCAAATTACTGAATGTTCTTGAATGCTAATACTTGCCTTCTGACCTTTGTTGGCAAAGACAAACAGCATATATGTCCATTCTGTGACTCTACATTCAAAGGGGTTGATACATCCTTCACAAAAAAAAGAATAACCTTTAGCTTGAACCAGCGTTGTCTGAATTTGTGTTAGGAACCCAGAATCTGAAATAAGGCATGGTAGATCTAAAAGCAGTATCATTTATCACTTGTTACAATGAAATAAGTGGGTTAGTAATTCAGCTATTGAACTGCAACTCAGAGCAGAAGGGAGATCAATAAAAAACATAAAAATTTCCTAGCCTTGCCAAAAAAGTAATAACTGTGGCAGCTGACCTGAACAATTCAGAATGTTGCCCTCTTTTTAAGATTGATACCTGCGTTATCTTCGAAATGTGATTTAACCATATGAAAACCCAGAACACCCTTTCAGCATGAACCTCTGTGGAGCACTAATAGCTTAGAAAAAAACCCCTGCATAACATCTACCCGAAATAATAGCTAAGGAACAAAGTCTTAGTGAACATTTTAAGAGCAAGATAATACCTTAATATAAAACTGAATTGCATGTCTTACATTTTTTGTACACTGTGCACCTGTGAACCTAAGAGGAAGATAAACTTAAAAAAAAAAAAAACAACAAAACAAAGACCCTAATTGGACAAAACACAGGTTAAATTTTCAAGCATTGTTGCAGTTTTTTAACAATAACTATAATTTCACAGTTTAGTGTGCTATATTAGGAGGGTGCCCTGTGTAAATGTCAAAGGTGAGAGAACTTATTCAGTTGAAGACATTTCTTTTTGCCATCTTCAGTCATACAATTGAGAGTGCCTGTACAGTGAAGGTGGCAAGGAGTTACCTTTCGTCTCTTAATTAGTTCAAGCTGTTTTATGAAGCCAAACCCATGCTCTGACTGTAAAAACATTTTGGTTGTCCATATAACATGACTTCTTGATTTAAAAAAGAAACGTGATGACAAAAACCCAAAATCCCAGACACTTCCAAAGATATCTTTTTTCATTGGCAGTATTATTTAACTGAACAACTTTTAGAGCTAATTTACATACTAGTTAAAATATTTTGATCAAGAATGTGATTTTTGTTGATAGAATTTGATACTAGCTATGAATAGTTTTAAATTTTACTAAAAGCAGAATTAGGTATTAATATTGTTTGTTCCTCCTGGATTAACTGAAGGTTTAGGGACTGTTTCTGTACTGTATTAGGGAGGACTTTTGGAATATGCATGTTTGTTAACATTATTCAACTGAAGTGTATCGGCACACCTGAAAATAATTTTCTTTCTTTCCTTACCAAGCAATATTTAAAACAATGGTTTTCTCTCTGAGCTTGGTAATGCAGTATTTTGCCTCTGAGTGAATAACCTTCATTTCTTAGACTGGAGTCACAAGTGTTTGTGACCACCCAAGTTGACAAGTTCATTACTTTACTTTCTTTAATCATTCTTTAAGCACTAAGTGTATATGGAAAAGTACAGGAAAACCACAATTACATACAGCATTCCCACTGACAAACTAGCACCACATGGAGAAAATCAGAAGTGCCAGTCTTGGAAAATAAAAGAAATAGTTAGAACCTTAAAAATTCCACCCATCAGAAATGTATCTCCAAAGTTTAAGAACTAATTTAACTGGCTTGCATTGGGAAAGTGAGGCAGAAAAAAATCTGGGGATGGAAATGGGCTCAGTAGTGTAGGAGGGTTTAGAGTTGTGAAGTTATTTTGATTAGGGTAGTTAAAATAGGAATTGCAATATACATCAAAGATCTAGGCAGGAGAAGGACTGGAAATTCAAGAATAGTTATTCAAAGGGCAAAGTATGATGAAGAAGCAAAAGCATTAAGTGGTGATGATATTTTGGCAGCTAATTTGATCAAAATTCTTGATGTATTGTTAATGCCTGCCAGTGTTTGAGCATTTTTTCCAGTCCAAAATCCACTTATGGCCTTTCCAATTGATAATTTCAGCCCATTCCCTTTCTTGCTTTAATTTCCTTTCAGAGAATGAGGAAAGAAACATGAACCTGAATAATACAGGACTTCAGCTCTGTATTCAATTTTTAGGGAATTATGTTTTTCCTATGTTTTGAGAAAATTCCCATGAAAGGAACTGACCGGAAAAAGTAAAAGTCCTTATATAATTTTCTGCTCACATATTATTGACAACAGCAATATCTTTAGGGTAGGCAGGGGTAGGACACTGACATTCTTCCAGAAGACCTTTAGCCCTGACTTCTCATAAAGAGAGCTCAGGCAGTTGTAGAAAGACCTTAGACCTTTCTTCTCTTTGCTCTGTGATTCAAAGTTTCAAAGCTTCCCTTTCCTTGTAACTGCTTCCTCAAAGCTTTTTTCAGAGACAAAATACATGGAACTTAGGAAGTGAGGGAAAAAAGTTTCTACCTTACTCACCCTCCTTCTTTCCTTCTTACAAGAAACAGTAATCTGATATGGACCTAGAATAGCCTTGGGAATGGATGTATTTATTAAAAGCAAACTCAATTAAGTCACAAGTTAGACAAATGCTTGTTATATGCAGTTTTTTCACTATGTACAATTAGACTATGTTAGGTAAAACATAAAGGCTTACCTATATTTAGGAAACAAATACTGATCCTTTTCAGTAATGAAAGATATAGATTACATGAGATATGGAGATACGCTGTATGTGAAATATATACGTATATTGGCTTACTGATGGCAATTCCATAATTTTAATAGAAAATATGATGTCTGGAAATGTACTATCAGAATTGTTGACTTGTAAACCAAAGAAATTACTGTTGTAATTGGAATTGAAATGTAAATAGGTACCTAACCATGTAATTTTGAATTTTAAAATATTAGAAAGCTGCAAAATGAATATGTGTTGGCATAGTGAACTCAAAAAACTTTAGTTTGGCAAAAAAAACCACAGAGACTTTAAGTTCTTGCACGTACAGGTTTATGAAATGAAGCAAGATTATTTCCTGTCCTCATTATTTGCAGGAAAGATGTTGAAGGACAGAACAACAAGCCTTATAGTGGTTTTATTAATATACTCTATGCTTTTTGTTATTAATTTTAAGGAATACTTACAAATTAAAGGAGAAATTGTTTAAAATAATAATTTTTTACCTTTCTTAATGATTTATATGGGATAGCAGAACCCTCTTGGTAAAGTAGGATGTATTTTAGACATAGTCTGTTGAAGAGTCCACAGACTGATCAAGGAAGCCTTAAAAGAGATTTGGTAGTCAGGGTGTGCATGCAGAATTTATGGGATCCCTTTGTTCCCCTCGCCAATGGGAAGGAGGTGTCCAATACATCTCGGGAATCGTGAGCCGAGCTGCAGTGCCTTGCTCAGAGTCAGAAGGATCACACTGCAGCTCATTTCTCAGTCAAATGGAGGAGCAGCCCTTCGGTTTCACAGACCCCCCTGGTTCCCAGATGTTTGTTAGCACGGCTGGTATTTAATGCATGAATCCAATATTTATGAAAGGCAAAGCGAAGAGGCTCAAACCCAACAGGTGGAGCAAACTGAAGGTTTGCTGTGGCACTGGGCCATGCCTGAGCAGCACAGCCCTGCACGTGTGGGAGAGCAGAGCAACTTCTGCAGGGCAAACTGCGCTGGAAACCCCAACACTGCTTCCACACATCCCCTCTGGGGCATGGCTGGAGCTTGGCTTTGGCTGGGTACATGAATCCGTCAGCCTGAAACAGAAGGAGCCTGCTCAAGTGTTTAGTGTTTAGGGCTTTAAGGGGAAGGTGGTGTTTTCTCCCCATTTTCTGCATTTGGTTTGCTGTCCTCCTCTCAGACCATACTCACTGAGGGTTTGGCAATGTTACAGCCATAGCTGGTATCACAGTCTCAAGATCTCTGGAGTAGAGAGCCAGGAATCTAATATCTTTTTGTGTTTCATTGTAAAAGTGGCCAAGATATTGCTGCTTTTCACCTGGGAAAGACATTTCTGTTCTTTTTCTGTCCTCTCTGCCTATACTTTAAGATCTCACTACTTACAGATTTGATTTTTAACCTAAGACCTATAATAAGGTAGCTCGTGACTGTCTATATCTTCTGCCTGTTATCTATTAAAAATATTTTAAGTTTTGGGACATGACTTTTTAAATGTATAGAAATTGTATATATGTGCATCTGTGCATTCTTGTTTGTTAAAATAAATGTGAAACATTAATTCACAAGTAAAGCTGTATCTCTTATGTTCAGAGAACCCAAATTCAGCAATGTCAGGAAAATACTGAGAAAATGCAGTTTTTAATAGCTCTGTCAGTGATTGCATTGTAATAAAATTCACTTTCATCCTTATAAATAAACATTAAATATATGCTTACGACAGAAGAAAATGACAGAATAAAGTCAGTTTCTATAATTGAGAAATGTGTTTCAGCTAGAGACAAACTGAAAGAAAACTTTAATCAATATAATCACAAGGAATTTGAAAGAGGATAATTATAAATAAGCAGAAAGTGTCAGGGCTCATCCATACATTTTTCTTGCTTCAGATTAGGTATGAATCAGATGAGTGCACAATAAAACTCTATCTTAGGGGCTGTTCCAAATGCAGAACATTTATATTGTGGCATTAGAAAGCATTTAGTTTCTCATGCTAATGAACTCCAGTGAGCCCCATTTCTCTAACAGGATTAGATGTATTAGCCATAATCACTGCAAACTAAAGCCATTTCTGGGCATCTCAGTAAAGAACAAACTTCTTTTGAAACATCCTAAATAGCACTAATTTTTTTTTATTTTAAAATAGGAGTGAAGGTTGCTTCACCAACATGAAATTGGTCATTTTAACTTAGTGTTTAAGAGTGGATTATACACTACCAAGTCACCTACAGCTAATTTCATGACCCTTTTCTGCCCCCATTGATGCAAAACTGTGTCAAATCAATAGAGTCACACTAGGGTAAATGATGTCCATATTAAGATTGATTCAGACTTCAGTGCTATAGGGAAAATTACTGTGGTGTTTAATAATCTATTTGGAGCAGGGTCAGAGTTATGCTTTGCTTGGTGTCAAGTTTTACTGCATCTGATTTACATAACCTACGGCTCTGCATTGCATAACGGGACCTTCTGCATTGCTTCCCTCAAGTAGCAGCAAAACCCAGACACAGATAGAAGGTCTGGCAACAGCTGCTGTTCCACTCACATACACATTTTTTTTTTCCATAATGCATTTCCTTGGTGTTCATCACTGCAGTGCCTGAACATGGTATATCACATGAAAGAACTAATTTTTACACGCAAGATAAGGAAACAGTAACTCAACCTGAGGTAAGGAGGCACTGGAGGGCTGCCAGACAGGCTGTCTCCTGCTCTGGGCTGTGCACAGCCTGACAGTACATCCCACCTAACAGTGAAGTCAGCACACTTGGAGGAATGAAGGATTATTGGCAGAACTTCTCAGTTTTAATTGCTGTCAGCGTCAAGTGTGTTGCTGGAAGACTCTGTGATTTTGTAGCTCAGGAGAGGCGTGAGAAGAGGAAGCACTCAAAATTAATGTGACTTTTTTGCAAAGTGAGGCATCACGAACCTGAGCAAAAGTGACAGGATTTGGTCCTTGAAGTTAGCCCAAGAGTGATGCAAACCAATTTTATGAAAATGTGTGTAGGAGTTGTGTGGGAGAACATAAAACATTTCAGTGAAGTGTGGTCATTTGCATCTTGGGATTTAGCTAATTTTGGAATAAGGATGTTTAAGGGTAAATGAATATTAATAGTTTTGGGCAAGTACTTCAGTACTTTACTAGAGAGCTCCAGGTAAGATATTCAATAGGGTTTAAAAAAAAATTATAAAAAATACCTTCTGAATTAAGTCACATCTATTTGCAAGGTCTCTTACTTTGTCTAAAAAGCATTTTAAAATCATGACCAGGTTAAAATTAAGTCATATATAACTCATACAGATCCAAGATAAGGCTTATGTAGCTTATACAAGATTTAGTCACACATTCAGAATCTTCCCAGTCAACTACAAGCTGTCCCTGCAACACACAGGCTCCAGAGATACCTCTTGTTCCAGTGTGCACCTTCAGCCCCCTTCCTTGGACACCCAAAGTAATTTCAGTTTTGACATGGTTGTGAAACTTCTTTTCTTCCCCACAGTACAGGACAGAAGCCAGAGTTCACAGAGAAAAAGAGACACAGCAGGACAGCAGCCTGCAGCTTTTTCTGGGTCCTATATACACACTTTGTTCTGAAGCACCATTTCAGCATTTAGTATTGAAGAGTAAGTTGCAAAAAATGAATGATAAAGCCTAGCTCCTGGAGCCCAACTCTCCTATTCTTTTAAGTGAATATCAAGTCAACAGTCTGATGCATTTTTTCAGCCTAGAGTGACCTGAAGTTTTTGCAGTGTTAGATTTTCAGCAGGAGAGGAAAGCAGTACCCCTCAAGTCTCAGAGCAGCCTTTTGCCAAGGGGTAAGACAGCTTTCCAAGAAGACAGATGTGCACTTAAACTCTCTTCAAGCAAGTGAGTCTGAATGTCCTGGTCCTGGGTTGAAAGCTGTGGCCTGGCTAATGAATCCTTTTATAAAATTGTTGCTTACTTCTTCATCGTGCATTAGAAAGACAGAGTTACTTCTTTTTTTGTTTTTATTAAATAATAGGTGTGCTGCTGTTTTCATAACTGAGCTGTTACTTTCTTGCCTTGGGAGTAATATGGAGAGGGTCAAATGCTAAAGCTCAGAATTGGGCTTGGGTTTATTAAACACACGTTTCATTGTTTCCCTTAGCAGTGGAACACTGGCATGGGTGGATTTTTTCCTAACTTACACAATATGTCATGTATCCAGAATTAATAATTTTTTTATTTCACATCTCTTAGATGCAGAAAAGCTAATATGAACTGGAGTCAGCCTTGGTGCATTTCAACAGATAAAAATGTAATGGTCCATATGTAAACCAGACATCTACAAACCAAATGATTCAAGAATTCGTTATGGAAAAAAAAAATCAAAAAAAAGAGTAAAATTAAGACTTAAAAAGAGAAGGCATTTTCTTTTTCAAGTACTAAAAAATTTAAGTGATGTCACAGATAATTCTGATGAATGCTTTCATGTCTCCATCTGTCAGTGCTGAACATTTTCCTACTGTTCCTACTGCACTACTAAGAAAAAAAAAAGATATCCAGGAAAGAACTTGGGTCACTATTTTTACAGCTCTTTGTCCTAAATTTTCTCTTTGCTGCTTTTCACTTGGTGCTTTTTCGCCCTCCATTAATAAGCTAAGAATGCATTTCCTTCCAGAAACAGAGCTTCAGTGTTTCTTCTGAAAACCCATCTCTTTCATTTCAGATAGACTTCTGAGCTGCAATAATTATTCTAAACCTCTCTCTACACATAGATTTGTTTTTCAATAACTGATTTGAGCAGAAAAACATAGTCTTTTATACCATTTTTACTGACAGAAGTACTAAAAGTTGAATGTATTTTAGATAGATCAGGGTGTCTCTGGTCCATGTAAGCCAGCCCTAGTTTACCAGACTATACAACTCTGAAAAACCACTTTGTCCTGATTTCTTGCAGTTCACTCATTGAAAACACCATATTGTTCTGCTGAGTAGAGCATTAAAAACCTTACCCTCCTAGGTCTGCAGACACAGTTGTGTAAAAGCAGATGGTGTGACTTTCAGCATAGCTGCGCAGTGCCTACAGCACGGAGACAAAACCACATCACTCTGCCACTGACCTGCTCTTCCAGGGATAGTAAAAAGTGCTCAGTGGTTGTGCAGTTAGGCAGGCTGAAGAGCAAAAATATTTGTGTCTGCTCCAGAACCTGAGGTTATAGCCTCCCTTAATATTAGAAAGAGAATTTTTCAAAAGCGCAGTTTGTCTGGATTGTCCTTCCTGTGGTAGGACCCCAGGGAGATCAAAGCTCAGTAAGTATCAAAGCCCAAATCTTCAAAGGCTATCTGGATTCCTAATAACATTTCAGAAACATAATTTGCCTTCATGGACCTAATTTTTAGATTTATCTCTGAAAAATTTGAGAAATCTCCCTTGAAAAATAATGAAAAGCAACATAATCAAAGACAGCAGGTGATGAGCTATTAATAGGCAGCATGATGTGGTAGTTTAGAAACTTTTTTTCAGACTATATGCTTTTCTTAACGTATGTCTCAATAGCTTATTACCTGATGTAGGGTGCTCGTGCTGTAAGTCCAAGAAGCAGGATACCTGGGGCTGATCTACAATCTTCACACACAACCCATACTTTGATTTCAACAAAGAATTTGGACTATTTGGACAAGGATTTCTGTGGTGCTACTGTGACTCAGTTTTAATAGCACCATATTAGTAATCTGGAAACAGGTGCAAAATATAAGTACTGGGTACAAGGAAGAAAAAATATCTCAATTGCAAGAAAATGTATGCAAAGAATAAAAGAAGATGACGCACATGGAAAAGCATGGTGACAGAATATCTTAAAAAGAGACAGAGTGGAACACAATAATATCACAAATAGCTCAAGAGAGATTGGCACAATTTCATTTTAATTTGTAGCACCTTCTGGCTCATCAGCTTGCATAGGTTCATTGGCCCTGCACTGAACCAGGACTTTTTATGATCCATTTTAATTCAGGACACCACAGGCAAGATCACATATATGTCGAAGGACTGTCACATCTGGCAGACAGTGATAAATATAACATTTAAAAAGCCTACTAATTTTGCAGACAGTCTTGCATTGTGCCTATTTGGCTTGCATTACTGTGCTGCCATACAACAAGTGGCAGCACAATTAATCATGAGCATCACAGGGTAATTTGTTATGACAGAGAGCCATGTGCTCGTTAAAGACAGCTTCTCTTTTATCCCTTTATATTATGTTCTTCCCTTTGTGATTCGTGTCCAGAAACTGGATTATAGAACACTCTGAAGTATGTCCAGGATACTGAAGATGATGGCTCATGGCTGGCTCAAGGGGTTTAGACCATCTATCCTGCTTAGTTTGCAGGTGGTGGAGGCGCCAGAGAAGTTGTACACTAGCATCCAAAATGAGGATTAAAACCTCAAACAGTGGTGGGGACCAAGTCTGTGCTGTTTGCTTGTGCAGGTTCTGCTGGCACCGAGGAGGAGCCTGTGGTGACTCCCCCAAGAGAGAGCAGAGCACCCCCACTTCCCTGCCAACCCCACCTGCCAGATGGAGGCCAGTTTAGCAGATGATGTGTGGGATGTGTTCAATGAATATGCAATTTCCCATGTCATTACCCTGCTGATCAGCCACTGCAATGATCAAAGCCATTGATCAAATGGCTTTTCTGTCCTCTGTGAGGAAATTTAGTAGCAGCTTTTTTTTCAATGACAATTCATCACTGCAGTTCAAGGCTAATGCAAAGATTTTAGCTTGTGCTTTTTTTCCCTTATAACCTTTACAACATAGCTAGGATCATGCACTGATTCCCTTCAGCTCTCTAATTGCTGACCTCATTTGCTAATTAGGCTAAATATATGTTAGGCATAAACCTTAGCAATCTAACCACTCACCTCAGGCATCATAGTACTAACAGACAAAAGAAAGCACTTATGCCCCTTCACCCTTCTACAGAAATGTAATTTTTTTCAAGCTTTTCCAACATTAAAGTTTGAATGCAGAAGAACTAAATGCTTTTGTCAATAATAAAGATAAGATCTGTGATGCAGTTGCATTATGTAGGTAGGAAATAGCATAGGGTATTTCTATAAACTTATTTTCTGGGTCCAAAAAAACTGCAAAGATCTCTAAAAGAATACGTAGTAATTTGATTTAAGAGTATTCAGTAGCATCTTTTCTCTATAGAACTCAAAAGAACAGCCTAAAAGCTTGAGTGAGTCAGTAATAAACGAAATTTTTTCTAGTATTCTGAGGGACTAAACTATGATAGAGACAATAAATAATGTTGTCCAATGTCCACTTTATGTCAAGAGCTCACAGGCATCATAGGGTTTTCTACTTCTGATTCCCTGTTTGTGATTTCTGGAAAGCACTAGAATATTGTCAAAAATGTCTCATCATTTTTTTAACTTTCTAAAGAATTCTTATATTTATTACATATGAATAAACATTTTTAGGGGTAAGCTTGAAAAATATAGTGGATCCGCTTAAAATATTTACGATTATGTAAGAATTAATTAAAAAAATATTCTTGCTATTGGAAAAATCCACCAAAAGTAGGAGAACATTTAAAATTAGCAGACTTTTTAAAACCCATTTTTACACCTTTTTATTGCACTTTTTTGTGATACTTGACAGAGATCTCCATTTGTCTTTCTCATGCACAGCTTTTTATTATTTGTTTTTTCACCACTAGCCCACCTCCTCACACCTTATTTTAACATCCAAAATGCCTGACAGAGGAGTTTCAAACAGACATGATAAACATATAAAAACCCTCTCATCAAGCTGACAGAAAAAAAAATCCTCTGATTGTTAATCTGCCCTTTCAAAAAAATACAGCTTCCAGTAGTCTGAGACCTAGAGTGAGCAATACCCAACCCTCTTCCCAGAACAGGATCAGCAGAGTGCAGTATAATCCATCATGCTGTGCTGGGCCCCCTGTGCCAGCCTCCTCCTACCAGACCAACCTCCTCTTGTCTGCCCAGCCTCTGGGTATTGAAATTCTTGAGATTTTTGACAAGCTCTGCAGCAAAATGCATTTGCAGGTAATTTGGAGAGTGTAAAGCATTATTAGTTGCAATTTTCTTTAGCTAAATTGTTTCTCTGCTGCACAAAGGCAATGAGATGTTAGTTTTAACCCTTTTAGCTCCTTCTACATGGCTACTGAAGATGAGGAGAAAAACAAAAAGCACATTTTAACACTGATGAGAGCAATTTCACTATTTTGCTAATTATCAAAATTATATCAATATTTTGGTAATTATCAGAATAGTAAATATTCAACTACCTTTATATATCCATTTTTCTCATAGTGAGAATGCATCCACCTCATGGAAGCATGGCTAGCCTCTGACATGAATGCTGCTTATATTGCAGGAAAAAAACAGAGAAATAGGAGGGTGGTACCGAAATTCTCAGTGTGGATTTATCTGTACGGATTTTGAGGTGAGCAGGAAAGAGCCCTGAAGTCAGAGGCAGCTGACCTCATGAAAAAGCTCCATCCCCTCTGAGACATTATGAGCATCAGGACTCCACACACTCTCCCCCTGCTCCTGCCTAAGGTTCCTCCCTCAGGAGACATCCCTTCAGGAACCCTTCCCTTCATCTCCAATGTGAGTCCTTTCCATGGGCTGCAGTTCTTGAAGAGCTGCTCCAGAGAATCCCTTCCACATGGTCACAAGTCCTACCTGCTTCAGCATGGTCTCCTCTCCCCCTGGGTCCATGAGTGTCAGGAGCCTGTTCCAGCATGGGCTTCCCATGTCATCACAGCCCCCTTTGGGCACCCAGCTGCTGCATGGGCTGCAGGTGATCTCTGCACTCCTGTGGACCTCCATGGGCTGCAGGGGCACAGCTGCCTCACCATGGTCTGTTGGGGAATCTCTGCTGGGGCACTTGGAGCACCTCCTTCCCCTCCTTCTGCACTGACCTTGGTGTCTGCAGGGCTGTTTCTGTCATCCATTCTCACTCCTCTTTTTGACTGCAGCCACTTTCAAAATTTCTTTTTCTCCTTAACTGTGTTATCCCAGAGGTGCTACCCCTATCACTGATGAGTTCAGCCTTGGCCAGTGGCAAGTCCGTCTTAGCACCAGCTGGCGTTGGCTACATCAGATATGGGGGATGCTTCTGGCAGCTTCTCACAGAAGCCAATCCTGTAGCCCCCTGCTACAAAACCTTGTCACTCAATGCAAGGTTCTGCATGTTAAAGTATCAGAAGATCTATAATTTAAAAGAAGAAATATGAGTATTTATAATTTTAGCATTTTCATATCAGCAGTGCATGTATTTTCAGTTTCTTCCTCTGTTAATCTTATATGAAATGGGTCAGTTCACCTAACCCATTAAATTAGCCCTCTAATCTCCATATTCTTGTCATTAATTACACCTGCTTTAAGACACCGTATTTTAGTTACAGAACCTCATGTTTCAAAACAGTCATCTGAAAATTTTGACTACAAACAGTAGTGTATTAATGTATTGTAGAATACAAATACCAGAAACATACAAATGTACAAGACATATGGAAATTACATTAGTTTTTATTTTCTCACACCAAATTGTAATGAAACACTGTCACAAGAGTAATGAGAGGTGATCCAATCAGACAGGAAAAAATGCTGTTGGAAAATAAGTATCTAGATCTCAAATACTTCACATATGTTTTTTTCCTGATGCAGTTTTGTACTGCATGAGACATGGGTATGTTTGCTGATTCAGGATCAAAGAACAGAAGTGTTAATTTACACTTTTTCAGCAGCCAAAAAATGGATTAAAATCTGATTATCCAAAACTAAGAATTATCAAAGTGTCCTTTGCAATTAAGCAAAATGTGCAGATGTGTGAAGGGAAAAGGGATAGTCTCACTCAACATCTTTCCTCTTGCTTGTGGTGAAGCACCACAGCGTGCCATTGACTAATGACAGGAGAGATGAGTAATGGGGTAGGAGAGAGGTATTTGACTGTGATAATGATAAAAAATCAAAGCATCAGTGAATGCAGACAGAAAACAATGGACTTTAATCTGTGCTGGATGGAAAATAAAGTAACTTTCTTTCCTTTTTTAATTTATTAATGGGGGATCTAGGGGCAGAATCTTTACAGGTGTGTTCTGTGCTCCAAATTTTAATATTTATTTGTAACAGCTAACCACACTCCACTTGAAAATCTTCTCTTTTAAAACTATGCATTATTATAAAATGTTTCATGCAGTAGCAACAGGTGAAGGAATATTTCAAGTTTTTAGGCAGTGTTTTTATAAAATTCAGTGTCAAGCAGCCACTTTGGCTGGAGAGTGAGAAAAACAACACTGAAGGGGGAATTAGCAACATATATGAACTGCCTGGTACATATGGCCCATGATAGATCTCTAATGGTTTTAGATTAACATCTACATTTTACTTTCTAAAGACGTGGAAGTGAAGAGATACAAAGAGATGCTGCCAGCACTCACCTGAGACTCTGAAGAATGTCTTTGTTAGCAGGGAATTACTGGAAAACCAGAAGTTATTATTCACTCCTTTTCTTCCTGTATTTTCAACAGCTTTTGGAAGCTTTTCTGTCAAATAATATCTCTAAACTAATTAATGTACTACAGCTTTTGTCTGTGGTAACTGGGAGAAAAACCCCATTACCATGCTACCTTCAACATCAAAACGTCTTTTCCCCTGGGAATAAACTAGGAAAAGAAAAATTTATTTTAGCTTATGAAAATCCTTTTAGTCTTTTATGATGACTTAAGTATGGTTCAGAAAATATACTCAGAGCATCCACATGTGACTTGGAATTCCTGATGTTTTTTAATGCATGGCTTTGAAATTAATGACAAAAGCCCCGCAAGATGCTCTGTGAAACCTGTGCTGATAATTAGCAACATGAGGAGAAACAAGCTTCACCTCTGACAGAAAAGGAGAGGTTCCTTTTTCTTGATAATAGCATTCAAGTTTTAACGGGGTAATAAATGGCATGGACTGAAAAAGCAATTTCAGCTGAAATGCTGAGAAAAATGTTGGCAAAATCAGTATGCCTGACAGTTTAACCAGCAGCACCTGAAAAAGATTACTGCTGTGACATGGGCTTGGCTCTCTTCTTCAGCCTGATAGGTTATGTTTGTTAAACTGCTCTTTCTGGGATCAACACAAATTTGGCTTTTTTGCTTCAACAGAGGACCCAGGGCTATTTAGCGCCAAAAATACGTCCACTTTTTGGTGGTCTCTGCTACCTGATGATGTGACTGACTAATTTGAATTTAGCCACATAAAGGAGGCATGTTTTGGAGGAATGGAGAAAAGAAAGTCCTGCTCTCTTAGAAACACTGATCTTTGGCATACAATTTAGTTTTTTCCATATGAAGGTATAAAGACAAAAATTAGGTCTAAAGAACAAGCTGCCAAGTACTCAGCCCCATCCTCTGCCCCACCTACAGGGCTACCAGTGACTCCAGGGTACACAGCCACTGTTACAGCTGGCCTCTGAGATAAGGGACTGGCTGTAAAATGCTTTCTGGCCTATATAGCAAAGATTCTTTTTTGTTTGATTTTTTGTTTGTTTGTTTGGGGTTTTTTTGTGGAATCAGCCATAGCCTTTTAGTATAGCGTTTCTGAAACAAGTGCAACCAATCTGCCCCTCAGAGTCAACAAAGAATTAAAAAAAATCTTTCCCAAGGTATAACACATTTGGAAACAAAATTGGTCTCAGCAAATTTTGATATTGAGGATTTTGTTTTGGAGTAAAACTCTAGAAATGCCTAGTTGTCTATTTGCCATTATGCTGCAAACTTCCTCCATCTCAGCTTCTAACTTCCAATCACTGGATTATTATATATTGGGAGTGAACTCTCTCTCTAAAGATATGGTTACTAAAGTTCATCATTCTTCAGGATGGATGTTCCTGTTCAGATATAAAATATTATTTCCTTTATTGCTCACCAGGCATTCTTGGATAGCAATAGCTATAGGTAACAAAACATTACAGAGGAAATTTGTATTCATTTGTTTTTTATAACTACTCAGTACACAGGGGTTTTCTGCATGAATATGTTCTTAGTTTAATCTCTATTTAAATGAAAGCTTTAATGGAAATCTTACATGAGTTACTAACATAAATCATTATAGCAATTTTAGCTATACCGTGGTGGGATGCTTCAAAAACACTGAATTTGATTGAAAGACCTACGTAGAAGTTTAGATTTCCTAACAGGTTCTTTTAAATGCATAACCTGTCTCAATTACTTTACCCATTAAAGATGATCTTTTTATGAGGTAGATTAAAGATTACTTATGAGAAGGAAATAGACATTAGAAACCCCATCTATTTCATGCTGGCTTTACTATTAATTAGTGTGCTTGAATATTTCACCCCTTTGTTTATGCATTTAATGGGAAACTTATTTATATTATAGCATAATATAAATTACTTTTATCTCTTTTATTTATATAGCACATAGAATTAGACATGTAGATTAGACATTAGACATCTTAATCACAAGACAATTTTTCACAATAAAAAAACTTTGCTGGTATGTAACTTGAAAACTATCAGAAATTCCTTAGAGAAAATGGAAATATCTACTTCTTTTTTTCTAATGGTAAAATATGCAGATAAAAACTACTAAAATTTTCTGTAAACTAGAGATTTTGGGGGGAAAAGGAATAGAGAGCTCATGTAAGACAAGGCTAACAGGAGCTGTTGAATTCTTATAAGATTTTTAGGTCTATGTTATATCGAGCACTTCCAAATCCAAGAAAGTGTGGATAACTGTATTTTTAAATTCATTGCTTGTGTTTTAATCCTTTGAGTACTTGAAAATTTTTCTCATATACACAGACAGAACTTCATTGAAGCAGTCATTGATTTCCAATCGTGCATCAAGACCTGCAAAGTGACTTACATGGTAAATGCATTTTGTAATAGTTTTGGAGACACTGACAAATTTGATGTAAGGTTTATTATTGACATGAATAGATTGGGAATTTTTCTTAATAGTGCCATAAGATTAATCATTTTTCCAGATACAATTCATATGCTTAATGAGCTATTTATTATAGAAGTCAACCAAGCATCTGACTAGTGAATGCTCCATTTCCCTGGTAACCATATGTTCTACTACTTGCTGTCATTGAATCTTCCAGAGGAACCATATTTCACTTTTGCATCAGCCAAATATAGTGTAAATTCACTTGAGAACACTCAAAGTTTATCTGTAAAACAAACAAACAAACAAATCACAGGTCTGTTTAAAAATACAAAAAAAAACCACTTTACCTTAAGGATGTCTTGAAGTTACATATGCATCTAACAATTTTCTATAACAGATACCAGCATCTCCTGCCAGCATGCACCTCATTTTGAATGATGGTTCATTCTCATAAATGACTCTCTCATTTACATGAGTAGGACTTACACAGAGTACAGTTCACAGCTTAATTGTTAGTGAAACATGAAAAAGTTGTGGAAAATGGTCATAACAGTTTTCTAACCTAGATCCAGAGGCAGAGAAAATGGATTTGGATCTGACTCCAAGACTGTTCACTGTGGCTTCCAATTACAATACAACTTGATCCTCCTTTACTTTTTCTATACCTGTCCCTAGCCAGATTAATGGAACAAACTTGTAAGATCACATTGCTAAAACTGCCTATAAAACCAAAATGCTGAACAAGATACACTAATTCTCATTTTGAAAATGGAAACCAGCCTATTAAACTAACTTCACTGCCAATTGTTTGCTGTGACATGAGCTAGTTAAAGGAACAGTTGGAAGCAATCACATGAAGAGAACAGCACTTACAGTTTATACTTCTAAGCTCTGGATCAGCTCACATTTAAGTTAGAGGAAAAAATTGGTTTTAGTGGAACTAGAGCTGAGTCTTAATTGGTCCAAGTCCTGTGTAATTCACTGGATTTGTCTCTCCTTGAGGTAGCTGTGAACTTCTTTGTAGGAAAACACTGCAGTCAGTTGTTTACTGCCTTTAAGGTGAGTTACACCTCAGTGTCCCCTTGTGTCAATGCCAGAATGGGATACAGAGGAAAGGAATGGAGATCAGTGATCCTAGGAAGGAGGTTAGTTTCCAAAATTGGGTAAACACAGATAATTTATTGTTAAGGTTGATATAAAACTCATTAATTCCAGTGGATGTTGGACCAGGTGTTGTCATTGTCTTTTTTATATAGCTTTTGTTAGGTCAATCACTGGATCTTAAAACAATGTATACTACTGTACCTTTTTTGCTGGGATTTGTATACTAAGTGACCTTATGTTGCCCTGCCTAATCATCCAGGTACTTCACTATACTACAAATTGAGGCAATTTCCATTGGCATAGTACCTTTCTAATCACTAAAGCGAGATGAAAACTTTGATTACAAAGAAGAAAAAAGAGAAAAATATTTTTAACACACTTCTAGATAATTAAAATTTTTAATGCCTGTTATTTGATAAATAAAATAAAAAGTATCTACTAAGAAATTATTCTTGCAGTAAGCTTTTGCCTTTAGTATTCCTCAAGGACAAGATTAAGTATTTAGGTAGAATCACATTGTTACAGTTATCTTGGAGTATGTCTATGTTAAATCTGTCTATAGTGCTCAAAAGTACAGTTTTCATAAGTTGGACAGAACAAGAACTTGCTCATTTTAGAATGAGGTGAGAAAAAAGGTTAAAAAAAAAATCAATCATCTAAGTGGGAAAAAGAACATATTGAAAATTCTAATCAGAATATTTAAAATTCTAATTTGATTTAGTAATTCAAACATTTCCAGAAAATAGTTGTGTCAGTAGATTATTTTACAGGCATGGTCAATGCAAGCAAATGTTTATTTAAATAGTGTAGTGAACTATCCCTGAAATCAAATGCAAGTGATTTTCCTGGTATCTATGCTGCAGCTATCAGAAAAATCAGCATTAGCAACTAACATCAAGAGCCAGAACTACCTGCATATTGAGCCATGGAGGTGTTTACTGCACTCTCCCATCAAAAGTGTACTTTTGCACAGGAAGAATGAATGCATTTCACCAGGCAGATGAAAAGCAAGCAGAGAGCAGCACTGGAACCCTTGCCACTGGCTCACACGTTCTCCTGAAAGGAAGGCAGACAGAAAGCCAATAAAGTCTGGGGAAAAGGGTAAGTAAAAGAGGTTAAAAAGACACTCACATAATAAAATTAAACATAGCATTCCAGGTGTAAACACTTTTGTTTCTAATTTGTGATGTAAACACAGAAGTAAGGGCTGTCATTTCTCACATGGAAGATAAACATCCTCTCATCAAGCGGCTGGAGCCAGGAATACCCCCAAGCCTTGAATCCTGAACACACTGACTGCAGCATCTCAGGACCAGCACACCCCTACTCCCTGTATTTCCTATGGATAAAAATCACAGTTTATTTTTTTCCCTGTTGGGAGCCTACATTCCTAGCTCTGGATTCCTACTGTAGATCCAGCATCCTCACTAGTTTTCACCTACAAGTTCATTACAGGATGAAATAATGTTTTTTCCCTCTACACTTCTCAGCTGCCTTTCTACTTAAAAAAAAATTAAAAAATAGTAAGCTTTATATCTTTTATTCAAAATTCTGTCCTGCCATTTTCAGTGCCAAGTGTCAGTAACATCAAAGTGACTACTAATTTTGTTTGAAAGCAGGCAGTGAAATTCCTGTTCAGAGTATGTCTGCAAGGAACCTTGGCTGACCTGAACCCTCATTATGATGATCCCCTGTTTTTTAAGTTTCAGATAAGGAGTATTGCCAAATGGGCTTCACATCTTCCATTGAAAGGACCAGTACACTCTCAGTCTGATGCTGATTCACTCTAAAACTTTTGACAAGAACTCTGTGATGTTGGATAATGAATGCACTTTGACTTGTATATGCATTCAAGTATATGCATTCATGCACATTTGGGAATTCATCAGTATCTACAGATCTACTCTTTGAAAACTAACACACTGTAAGGTCTCCTCAAAGGTGTTATTATAATTTAACAAAAATATAAAACCTCAAACAACCGGTCAATACCCAAAATTTCACCAGAAGTGAGGAACAGATCTTATGCAAGGACAGCCTTGACTTTCTTCATCTCCCAGGTTATATTCTGGGGACCACTTGGGTATTTTGATTTAGGCAGAGTATGTCTAGTTCTCATAGAGTAGGGAGATACCCTACATGTATATGAGGAAATTATACTGGAAAATATTTTTTTTCTTGGAGTTACCATGCAAAAATGAATTTATAGGGCAGTGATAAAATGGATGAAGTGTCATCTTTGTTCTCAAAGATAAAGTTCATTATGTCCGGAATTTAATGATAGCACTCAGTAAAAAATAAGGGTGATTAAAAATGAGAGATTAAGTTGTAAAAGTAGGACTCACTACTTGGAAATCATAGGTGTTTTATATATATATATGTTGTTGTTCAGAGCTTTAGTAGGCACTTGGGATTTCCTGTGCAGTGTTACTTGGGTCTCTCTCATATCTCTCCTTCTACATTTATGAGAGAGAGTTAAGGTTCTTCAGCCTCAAAATCTCCTAATTTATTCAGCCACACCTAATGTTTTAATTAAAATGTGCATGCCATCTTTTCCAGGCCTGCAATTAATTTTTTTTATTAGCAGAAATTAATTTAAAATAATCTCTACAAAGAAAGATAGCAAAATCTGCCTACTAAGAAATTAAGAAAATCTCACAGAAAATCTCATTTATCCAGAATAAACTCCTGTTCTTCCGAAGTCGCAGAGTTATTTTTCACTTCTTTCCTTTTGAAGAAAGCCTTAAAACTGACTGTGTCTTGTAATTCAATGGAAGTCATGAGCTCATCAAACCATCATCTGAGCACAAAATGCACAGGTCTGGGAAATGTTGTAGGTACAGAACAACAGAAGTACAAAATTAGATCAAACTTTGAGAGAAACAAAAAGAAAGCCACCCGTGGCACTGCAGCATAAACAAATATTTTCTCCAACAAGTGCTTCCATGAAAATGTTTTTGGTTTTGTAGCAGGAAGTGAGGAATAGTATTTGCACTGAAAAACCTGCCTGTTCAGCTTTTGAGCTTTGGAAGGCTAGGAAGCAGAGAATGGCATATAAATGAAACTGCCATTTAAAACCAAATTGTGTTTAGCCAGTGTGCCAAATAAGAAGCCATAGAATCAAATTAGGATGGCAGAAAATATAGAGCAACATGTATTTCATAAACAATTGTCTGAATTATTTAAAATAATTTATATGCACCAAAGATAAATTATTGCAAATTAATCTATGAACAAAAAAACAGACTAAATATGTCAGTAAAAATATTTATCAGAAATAATTTAACCAGGAAAGATTCCTTTGATCTACACAGCAAAAATCTTGTTTAAATGAATTTGTGAATGGAAGGAGACTTTCTTCAATAATGTAATCAGTGGCTGCAGCTGGGGCTTTGTGTTGTTCACAGAGATGAACATTCAGTACATTTCAGCATTAAATGTCCACCCCCCCCTACATTTCCTATGATATTTGTTTCAGTGTAAGCATTACTTATTGCTTCAAATGCATCAGGGTCACGTGCTGGCTTCATTATGCATGAAAAATAAGCCATAAATTCTTCAGCTGAAGCAGACACAAACATGCAGTAATTCTACTGAAGCATTTGAGAATATGGTGGACTTGAGACTGTTAAGGACACAGAAGTAAGGCTTGCACCTGTAAAAATTGGTAACTATTTCACTGAAGATTTTTCTTGACTTGGTTTAAGATAAGGTTTGACTTGCTGTCTTCTTCCTAAAACAAGCACATAAATCTGTCCAGTCAAATCTGACTTTGCCTACACTCCTGAAACATGTTCAGTTGTAATCAAGAGATGTTACACTGAATTTTGACTTGAAAAACAATTTAATTTAGCACGTGTCTTAGACTGTTCTAAAGTTAACCTGACAGTTATCTTCAATAAAGTAATAAGACCTAGTATTTCAAATATTACATAGTTCAAAATAAATATTGTGAAACTTTTAGGAGATCTCAGGGCAGGTTTCAAGGAAATTTGTAGTCAATCACAGAGATTTAAGACCTATATCTAACTTCTTATTTTTGCAGGAGTACTCTTTAATGCCTTTTTTTATGTAACAGGCTAAAGCCAATTCAGAACTGTAGTGTTTGGGCTTCCCCAAACACTGATTTAGTGTGTACTGGTTAGGTTTTAATTTCTTAATATTAAGAGAGTGAAAGACTGGAATTTTGATTTGCTTGATTACTGTGAGTTTTTTTTCTTCCCTTCACTAATCAAATTATTAGCATGTATTTTGCAATCTAGAGAGAGTTTAAATATATACAAAAAAAGATAATGAATAAAAATCGTGTTCCTTTACTAGGACTAGATAAAGGGACATACTTTGACTTAACATTTAACTGCCATTTCAAAAAGCTGAACAAATGCATTATTTCATATGAGGCATTCTGCAGGGTTCACAACAACTGAGCACACTTAACCACACTAAACTGGCTACAAAAAAATGGCTTATCTGTGTTCACCTACTTTTGTTTTGGTTATTTATTTTTAAAATTTCTAATCTTGGAAGGTAGACACACCTTTCTATGGGTGATGATATCTGAAACTTCTCTGGGTGTTCACAAAGATTAATACTCTGTTGTCCCTCATGAATGGTTCACTTTGAGATTGTTTTTCATATGCTACCAGCCACACTCTTTCATTTTTGATGTATTTCTCCTGTATTAAAGCAAAAGGAGAGAAAAGCCCTTTGATCTCTCACCACAGCACCCACTAATCTGTCCAATTTAAGAAAAAACCCTTTATCACACATCTTTTCAAATGTGGCTTCTTTACTTGGCTCAGACAGATTAAAAAAGTGGAGTCTTTTGACTGCTAATAGCAGCATAACTTCCCACCACATCCTGAGCCACACACACACACCCCCCATTTACCTGTTCTTATTCACGTATTTGAACTTCAGTGCTTACAAGGTTAAACAAGTGTTTTGCTAAAAATGCCAAGCAGTAGTGCTTTGAAATGGTCCATGGCAAAACCAAGCTGCCACCCCCTCTGTGATTGTCTGCTTTTAGTCACACTTCTCAGAAATACCTTCCTGAGGATGCCTCAGGCATGCCCAACTTAAACTGCTGGTTGCTTTCTTCTGGTGACTTTTCTTAGATGCAAATTCATGTCAAAACACAGATACTTTGTTATATTTGATAGGCCTCCTCAGCCCTTCTGTTAAAGCCTTGAACTGGGCTGGATGGTGTTTAAAGAGCAGATTCCTGACCCTTAATTTTCTTCTTACTCTTTGCTCTCCTTAAGGTTCCACTTGCTTTCCTATCAACAAAACCCAAAAAACGAAAACAAAACAAAACCAAAACCAACAAAAACAACAACAAAACCCATAAAACAAAACAAACAGAAAATAAACAAACAAAAAAAAAAGTATTTTCAGAGAAAAGTGGTTGTTAAGAAAGAAAGACAGGATTGGTAGATGTGAAGAGATGTCCACAGAATCCAGCTGTGCAAGTAGCTACATTGCAGATGCCACCTTTCTCATCTCCTACTGTGTATCAGTCTGGAAGATCTGTGTCTAAGTGGGAAGAAATGGAAAAAGGTGGTTCCTTTTTCATGCACATTTACTCCTTTAACTTTGAAGATTGTCAAATATGAATGCTTAATGCTACACACATCTGTTCTCTAAAATCTAGGAAAACACAACACCTTGCAAGCCACTCCTGCCAAATTCATGCCTGTGCTCTGAAGGGAAAAAAAAATTTAACTTAGTCAATGCTCTCTTAGTCCTTGGTATTATTTTTTGCATAGACTGTACATTACTGTTCAATGTGATCTATGCTGATTTTTCTCTAGATATTGGAAGAACATTTTCCCAAAACTGTTGGCTTAAACCCAAAAGAACCCCTGCAGCCGACGCTACCCTGCAACATTACCTCCTTTTTCAGGGATGGTCAGTCATGTTCTTCCTCAAGTCAATAGTAAAGCAATAATTAATATTGTCCAGAATTTTAGACAAACAAATTAGTTTATTTGTTTGCTTTTGAAGAATTGGACTATATCTTCAAAGGAATAAGAAATTAATGGAATTTTTTTACAACTTCCACAAAACCAGGAAGATTTTTTTTAAATATGCTTCTTAAGTGTTGTACTTTAGGAAATCTACTCCTCCTTAGGGGAAGCCTAGCAATAAAGTGAAACAGAATATGTAATGCCTCATCTAGGAGTGTTAGACAAGGAAAGTGCAGTCCAAATCCCAGTTCCAACACAGGTAACTGTATTATAGCTGAAAATACTTTTACAAAGTTTGTAGTGCAGATTTGGTGGCACAGTAATGAAGAATGATTAGCCATATGTCTCATTAGGGTTCTTCCTTCGTTGAAAGCAACAGTTTAGATTTTGGGGTTTTTTTTTCAGGTAACCTCTGAATGATGTTTATTAATTTCATTACTTAAAACATTTTTGGTTTAGCTTATATGAATAAAAATTATTTTAAATTCAGCAAAAGGAACAAGAAAGAACAAAAGCATGATTTGTTCAAAGACACTGAAACAAAAGTGATAGTTTGCTCATAAAGAAACACAGACAGAAGTGACTACTGTATTTGTGCTTTTACTCCACAGTCATATGAGTCTTTTCAGCTCATATTTCCCTCCTTTTGTAATTGTGTGTATAAATAAAAACTGGGAGTGAATTGCATAAATATAAGTGACACAAATCCCAAGTCACAACTTGCCTTAGTTTCTTCATGAAATCTATTTTATTATCCCAAGTTTAAATAACTACATCAATATGTATGATATATGCAGACATAAAATGCGTGCACATCAATTGATCTTTCTTATGGAGGTAATATTTCTCATATCAATGTATACTCACCAAGAAAAATGCTAATGCAACATGATCAGGTTTCATTAAAGTGTTTGGAACTTCCTAGTAGTCCCTGAAATCCGCTTTTCAAATGAACACTGCTAACACTGAATTGAGCTAAATCATTAAAATCTTCCTGGTCTACAATTTTTATATATATTAAAGGATTTTTGTACTCAAATCACAATATGCTTTCTTTAAAAAAACCCACAAAAATGGTGAATCAAATGAGAAAAAAGCATCATATTAAATGATGTGGTGGGCCTGAAGTAGTTAAGATTACAATTATAAAATCTTCTAGCAATGCTTAAAAAGAGTAAGACATAACCTAAAAATTATAGGAATTATTATTATTAACAATTAAAGGAATCCTGCATCCCTTGAAAATGGCAAAATGTCTGTTGGCTACTACATATTTACCTTACAAGGGAGCTGACAATTACTTAAATATCTGAAAAATTTTTTGGTTACTTTCTTTTACTTAAAAAACTCTAACCCTGTACACAAGCTAGAAGCTTTGTCATTATCTTCAGAGAATACAAGATGAAGCTGTTAAATGCTATTTTATTTTATTACCAGCCTCACCTCCCTTTTCCCTTTTAATCATAGGATACTCAAGCTATTTCCAGATACTGGATAATTAATTAAATGGCCACAATATGTTTTTGAAACATATTTGAAACACATAGTTTTGAACACATAAATTTGAACATTTATGAAACACACAAATGTGTTTCAACACATTTATTGCAGTGTCTATTCTAAGCACATAACTTTCCTTATCTTTCAATATCTAAACATTCTGGCCTATATTCATATGGAAATTGTAGGGCTAGCAGTTCTTCCCTGAAACTTGTCTAAACCCATATGGCATAGAAGGTTTGCACCTACATAAGGTTTACATTTCATGCTCCCACCCAGCACAGAAGAGCATCAGCCATTTGAAGCCCCCCAAAATAGCAGAGATGCCCTGCCAAGCTCTCAACAAGCAGCTCACAGCTTCCCTTGCTCCCAGGGCAAGTGAATGCACTCACACAATCAGGTACAGTTTCATCCCACATCACCCCAGCTCACTGCTCACAAGGGTTCTGACAAACATGTACCTCCCAGGGCCAGAAGGCACTGACTTACATTTAGCTCCAAAGTCTGTGGCTACAGAAAGAGAGTTTGTCTGATAAAAATATGCTACATATTAGAATAATATGAAGGTGCACATAAATCATCTATTCAGCTCTAAGTGATTTTGTTTAGAGCAGATGTTAAAAGCTACAGGGAGCAATGTTCAGACTGGCCGCAGTTAGCAAAGACACTTAGGTAAAAGCCACTGCAGAGGGTGGCTTTTATAATTTTTTTATATTTTCTTGATATAAATAACAAAGAATATTTATTCCTCAATATAAATATGTAGTAAACAAAAATAGCATATCTACTAAAAAACCCAAACTGCATTTTAGAAAACTCTTCCCAATCATCTATGTCTATCCACATTTCTGTTGTCAGTCAGGAATAATCTCTGGGGCAGTTATTTTTAATTTTTATTTGCTATATGTTTGTCTCACTACCAACATAAATCAGCTAATAGTAATGATTGACAAACTATTTTCATCTGAAACATAACTCTATTTCTACCAAGAATTTATAAAATATCCGAGTCAAAAATTACTGAGTCAAAATTGCCAGGACTTCTCCTACGTAACAGAGTTTCATTTGCTAAGATATATGATTTTTTAAAAATTATTTTTAACTGGAGGTATCAGCTGTCTGTCACACTTTTGTTAGCGCTCAAACAGAAATATGGGGTTGTGTTCTTCCATGATTCATTTATTTTGTTGCCTTTACCCAGAGATTAGCTTTTTTTTAGCTTCAAAAACCTTGATATTTGGTACGTACTGAGTGCTTTCGCTTCAGTAGCTTTGAGCCTTTGAGATACTTTGGCTTTGCAGATTATGATCTAAAATATCCAGGGAATAGGGAAGACTGTGGTGACAGCTATAATTATGAGACAGACCTCATGTAGGCTTCATTATTAGACACTTCCCAGAACCTAGAGGAAAAGTAATGTGTAGGCTGTTCACACAAAATGCTGCAACAGCACCCACCAGTGAAAATGTAGAAAGATAAAGGTCTTCTTTTGTAAAGATTGGACATCTTCCAGGCAAATTACTCCACCTCCAGTAGCTGCTGCCCAAAACATATATTTCATTGATCCAAGTTAATGCAAAAAGTAGCAAATATCAGAGTTGAACACTACATGGAAAAAATATGCCAACTTATTCTGAAAGTTAAACTTGATCCTAAGCCGAAATCTATGAGAATTTTTTACAGATACACCAGAGAGACATTTCTTAGTAGATGCAGCTGAAATTGAAATAATTCTTGCTGTGTTTTTGGTCTGAATTAGTCAGAGAATGTATGTCCTTTGGAGTAAATTTCATAGGGCATAGTAGAGGTTAAGTCTCATCTTGACAGAGTCCTCAAGAGAGTGCACTAAAAAAAGTAGCCTAAAGCATTCACTTCACATTTAGGCACTATTGCCCTCTGGAATTCAAAGCCTCCTGGTAAACACCCAGGCTTCATATATAATGTATGGACCAACTAAGAATGAGATACACAAGAGTAGCAGAAAAGCTATGACAAAAGCAAATGCTAAAAGGAAATTAAGGAAGTGTTTTAAACTATTTTTTTCCCCTTGGAACTTGAAACATGACTCTGCACTTCATCTTCACCCAGCTGGAACATGATTACCACTTCAGCAGACAAGAGTACACAATTTACATATCCTCTTTGCTACACATCCTAATTGCTGCCTGGTTGAGTCAGAGCTGGGGAGGTTTAACCAGTTCTCTAATAGGATTTTCATTATCTCCTACATTTTCTGTTACACCTACAGTAGCGAGTTTGCCTAGTTTTGGTTAATATGATGTTTGCTACCTCTTAAAGAATGAGTACTCTTTCTTGAATTTCAGACTAACTTGAAATCATGATCTAGGTACCTTTCTTAATATTTTTTAAGAATTACTATTCTGCATGGGAGTCTGATGAATGAATTTGTATAGCTCTGTTCCTTGGAAATATACACCTGACTATATCCAACATTTCTTTAGAAAATTTTCTTCAACATTTTTCAGTGCAAAGCAGTGCACAATATAAAAATCTTATTACTATTTTCATGATTTATTTGAAGCAGAATACCTCTTGTGTCATGTAGGTAGTTAAATTGTGCCTATCCATCCTTTCAAATATCAAAAACTCTGCACACAATTACTCTCCCAATTCTACTACAATTACTAATATGGATTCACCTGTGGATAGCTATGGATGGCTATTTTGCCATAAAATTGAAATTTTAAAATTTATCTTACCCTGCTATGCATGGGTATATCTAGAGAATAAAATACATAAGTCAAATATGATGAAAAATGTGATTTATGGCCTTTGTGAAATGTTCCTCTCCATTTGCACCTCCCAAGAGTCTCAAAACTGACACTTTATACATCAGTGTCTCCAACAGCACACATCATGTAACAAAATGTGCTAAATAAAATCATTTCTCAGTATAACCTGTGGTTTCAGTTTGTCCTTTGTTGTCTTCAAAGTTATTCTCAGCTTGATCTCAACCCAAAGATGATTTTCTCACAGGCAGCTTGGAAGAGTTCTGCCTCTTATTTGCACTGTAATTGCCTGGGGAGAAAAATCCATCCATCCCCATCTTAAGCTCTTTGGGTTTTTTTCAAATTAATCTTTTTAAAGGATTAAATTTCAAGATTTTGTAATTTGAAGCCTCAGAGGGGAAAAACAAATCAAGTCAATTGTGGAGAACAGTTTCATGGTCTGATTTGTGAGGATGTGGGTAAACCTTTAAATCAACTTAGTCAGGGACATTGGATCTTCTAACTACTGGCAATGACATAAGCCAGCATGGAACCTGCCTTTCTGTCTTTCTGGACTTCCTCATGTTCCATACTTCAGGAAATGTCTAAGCACTCCCCAGCTCCATCTGCTCCTTGTCATAAGATTTGTGCTCCAGACCCTTCCCCAGCTCTGTTGCCCTTCTCTGGACTCACCCTAACTCCTCAATGTCTTCCTTGTATTGAGGGGACCAAAAACTGAACACAGGGTTTGAGGTGTGGCCTCACCAGTGCCAAGTGCAGAGGGACAATCACTGCCCTGGTCCTGCTGGCCACATTATTGCTGATCCAGGCCAGGAAGCCATTGGCCTTCTTGGCCACCTGGGCACACACTGCCTTGCGCTCAGCTGCCTGTTGACCAGCACCCCCATGTCCTTTTCTGCTCTGCAGCTTTCCAGCTGCTATTGCCCCAGCCTGTAGTGGTTGCTGTGACCCAAGTGCAGGACCTGGCATTTCACCTGATAGAAGTTCATACAATTGGCCTGAGGCCCTCAGTACAGCTTGTCCAAATCCCTTTGTGGAGCCTTCCTGTCCTCCAGCAGATCAACATTCCTGCTCAGCTCGTCCCCAGCAAATTGACTGAGGGGGCACTCAGCCCCCTCATTCCAATTGTCAGTAAAGATGTTAAACAGGACTGGCCCCAATACCATGCCTTGGGGAACACCATCTCTTTGACTGAGTCAAACTGAGACCTGTGAAGTTGCTGTCTGCTCTGCAATTGGATCCTTTAGTGTTTTTACAGGCCATGAGACAGAAAAACTTGTTGATTTGTAGACAGTTCAATAAATTAGTTCTATAGAAGACTTGACTGCTGAAAGAGAGTATAATGTACTTTCTCAGTATAACAATGCATGAAAATATTTATCGATTTTTAGATTGTATTGCTCTTTCTAGGACAGTGAGAAAGAGAGACATAAAGAAAATGAATGTTATTTGGTTTACTCTACAAGCCATTCCCTGAAAACTTTGATTTGATACATTATTGGTGGAAACAACAGTGACACAAATTAGTGAGAGCTGTAAAATAAGCATTTAAAAAAGCTTAGGTGCAGCTGGTAAAGTTGCCATTATACTTATTTTAAGCAGTTATGTTGGAGAACTACCCTGGCAATTTGAAAGTGGTTGGAGAGTCATTTGCATACAATTATCAGGACTTGTAAAGTTCTTTAACATATTTGGAAGTGAAGACTTCCACATATATTTTTATAGTTGCTAATTTAGCACTGTATACAGTCACCATTTAAGCTTTCCACAAAGAAACAAATCAAAACAAAACAAAACAAAACCCAAAACAACAACAGCAACAAAAAAACTAAACCAAAATGACCTACTTCGAAATTAGTGCCTTGATATTAAAGAACTTGATTCTTACAGCAAAAGTCAAACACAGAAGATTTTCTACAAGGATTCCTCAAAAGCAGTGATGGCAAAATCTTCCATAATGAAGCTCATACTCTGTATCTCCTGTAAAACACCTGTTCAGCAATCACAGGAGGGGTTCTGCACCAGGGAGCAGGGCTGCCCCATAGGGCTGGGAGCAGAAGACCTGGGCACTGAGGGCAGCCTTGGCACAGACTGGACTTCCATTCACCAGGGCATGCAGCATCCGAGTTGGGTGCCAAAAGACAGGTCCATTGACAACCTCAGGCCAGGAGCAGCACAGAGGACAAAGATACATGGCAGGCCCAAAGCCCTTCCAGGAAAGAGACAGAGCTAAAGCCAAGCACACCTTGACCATGTCTCAGGAAGGCAAGGTGTAGCAGTCCTGAGCTTAAATGATTCCCAGGGCCTATGGGCAGTGGGCAGGTCCCAGGTGAGACTGCTCAGTGCAAATATGGAATCTTGGTGCTTGCCTGCAGTGGTGGGAAGATTGGTCCTTTTCTCTGCTTGTTTGTCCTGAGCTTTCCTCCCACCTTGAGTAAAAAAAGGAAATAATTGCCAAAATTATTTTTAGAATCTGCAGTAACACACATTAGGCTTGACACTTTTACCTCTCAGGAAGATTACTTTTTCTAGCTGCCTACCTGAATATGTCACCTTGTTTACCTGTCAGTAGCCTTCCACCAAAACTGATGGCATCCAAGGGACAGTCACCATTGACAAGTAAGACTCAAGAGAGGCAAAAAGTTCATATCTCTTTGATTATTCCATCTCTGCACAGGGCTACACCTGTTTCTCACTCCTGGTCTATAGGCACACCAGTCATTTTTGATAGACTTACACTTGCAGCATTCATTTAAAACAAAGAAACAGTAATGATATGTTCAGATAGGTTTATTATCCATATAAGGTCCTACAGAATGTCTGTGGCAGGGAGGGGACATGAATGTGGCAGGGAAGGAACATGACCATATCACTTCCCAAGCAGTAGATCATGATCCTCAAAAATAAGCCATCTCCCTTTTACACTGGAATTTTTTATTATTTACTGCTGTGAGAAAGCCAGTCTGAGTCATTATGCGTCACTTGCTGTTTGATTGGAGATACAGCTCTCTAGGTTTGACTTAAACTTAAAATTATCTGTGATATTTATGATGGGTTTCTTAACTTTCTGTCTTGGCATATTCATAGGTGAGCTTCAAAACTGTAAATCAATGTATTTATGTGGCTGAAGTCCAGAAGCTAACACTTTCCATACCCTTTACTGAAAGGTCATCTTGATTACTGCCCTAAATTCTAAGAGTAGCCTTTTAAAGAGGGAGGATTGCCAAAACATAGGAAGATATACCAAGAGAAACTAAAATTATCCCTTTCTAACCATTTTTGAGAAGATGGTTAATATTTCACTGCCTGAACTTTTAATCTACAATGCACAAAAAAATGCAGCTTGCCTGTAGCATGTGTGCCTTTCCCATGACCACCAAAGCACAGTGAACAGAAAAGGAGGAGACTGATATTTTTGGTATTTCCTTTATTCGAGAAAATAAGAGGAAACTGGAAATTTCTAGGATTTACTTTGTACTGGAAAATTCTTGGTAAGAGACCCATACAGTAAACTGTGAGAAAGACCCTGCTGGAGGGGCATCAGCCCTTGCTCAGTTGCTTGGTTTGTAGGTGGAGTTCTGTATCTGATAGCAATACTGGTGGTGCTGTGCACCATAATAATTCTACACAGGGTCCAGTTTCAAAGACAAAATACCCCCCATGTTCCAGTACAAATCAAGTTTCCCAAGCTTAGCTTTGGAGATACAGCAGTGTGTATGCAACTGTCACACGTGTCAGCTAAAATATTGCTGGGCTGAAGGGCATTAACTCTGCAACAACTCTGCAGCCTGTTTGACTAGCACAGTGTTTGTCCCACTGATCTCAGTCACTGTGAGCCAACACAGAGAGGAGTTTTGGGATTGGTGTCCTTTCTCTGGGTTTGGGGTGGAAAGAGTGACAGTGAGAATTCTGTTTCACCTTCTGTGATCATTTGCCTGTCCTTTTATAATATCTTTCTATATATATTAGCCAATTTCAATCAAATCTGACAAAAGGGGTGAGGTATCATTGGGATTCTGTTCCTAATCTCCTGAGAGACAGAAAATAAAAAAAAGAGTTCTTTTCATTCAGATATCAGCCAGCTGATTAAGAGCCTCATGCCTACCCACTGTGAATAATTCTAACCCAATCTCAGCACAGCTCAGGGAAGGATAAATAAGGAACAGAAGAGGAAGCTGAGGATCCTGGTATGAAGCTGAGAAAAGGTGACAACAAGCATCAGAAGGTGACCTGAGATATTTATTTCCTTTAAATGAGAGGAAAGTTACAAATCTGTTGGAAATGCAGCTCCATTAGCTCCCCCACTCAAAGCCAGCTTGTTTTCCATGAAATGAATTACAAAATATTCTCATCAAAATTAAGAACTAAATTTCAATTAACTATTGAAAAAATGTCCTTTCCTTCAATGTAGCTACATAAAGATTATTTTTATTGAGACTGATTATCTCACAGTGGAAATACAAAGGAATTTAATAGAGATATTAATTTGTGCAGCTGCAGCGATGTATGGGGGGTTTTGTATGTTCATGATAACCCTTCTTCTCTAGTATGTTCTGTAAAGATGGGTGGAAAAAGTCCAAATGACAAATCTTCCCTCTTTTACTCATTGCAAATGAGAATTGCAGGCAGTTATCTGCTGTAACCTTGTTGTGACAAGGATTGTCACCCAGAGATACACAGATCCTTCTGGATACAGTCCTTTATACAGAGTCTGCTGAAATAAATGACAAGAGTCTCAAAGGTTTTCATACACATCAATTTTATCAGTGCTTCAGCCTTAAGGCTAAAGATATTTTCTACAATTCCCTTGCTTTTGATAATATTAAGAGTATGGAAACAGAATAAAGAGACAATTTTATAAAAGTATGTTTTTAATGCCGCTAATACAGATGATTCTCAAAATGGTGGGAAAAAGTAAAAACAGTGGAAAGGCTAAATAACTTCATGCTTTTCTATACAGTATTGTTATAGGATAGGAAATTCTGCCATTATCTCAGGAACGTTGGAAACTTAAAAAAATAATACAAATCTCCTCCTTTATTTGAATTGCTAATATTTGGAATTAATTGCTCCATGATCCTGGCTGGCAGAGTATGTATATGCACAATTTCTGAGCAGAAAATAAAAGTCAAGTTTAGTCATATTTACAGAACTGGTAATTTTTTGTTGCTGTTATTAATTGTCTTGTATGGTTCTTGGAAAGTCTGTCCTTTTGCTTACCTAAAATATCTGTACACTTTACACAATATTTATTGCCCATATTCTATACCAAATATAACCATCAAATATTTTCTCATCTGAATAAACATATCATTAGGCAGCATCTTAAAATTTACAAGCAGAGGAACAAAATGAAACCTTAAAGCTAACCAGCATTGTCTTGGCAGGTCCAGTATCAGATATAAACTTTATTATTTATTATAATTTTTTTTCCTGTAAATAAGGAGTTTTGGGGGCTCTTTAGAGTCTGTTTATAGTTTGATTATTCAGTCTTATACATGTGCAATAAAGACACTCCATCACTTATGTCACTGCATTCATCTCCCTTGATTTCTCTAGGATTTGTAGACATGTACTGGATAGAAGCCTACTGATTAGTAAGAAGTAATATAATTTTGAAGCATAGTTCTTTATTTCCTTTCACTTTTTGTAGAGATAACTAGAAAAGTAAATTAAAAGAAGTTTAGAGTCACTGGTGTTACTAGGAACTAATTTTGCTCAGATTCTTTGTGTCCCAGATATGCTACTGGAGGTCCAGTGCCGAAGCATGTTGCTGAGCTGCCCAACTTCATTTAAACTTTCATATAATGATATTTGAAATTTCTTTTTTTTTTTTGTTTGTTTGTTTTTTTGTTTTTTTTTGTGGGGTTTTTTTGGGTTTTTGTTTGTTTTTTTTAATAGGAGTGGGAGGAGTGATCTGGATATTTATATTTTTTTCTGTATAGGATTCTTGCACAGGGAATTACACCTGTTATTTACAGGTATTTAAGTGGTAGCTTGCTTGAGGTCAGTGAAACTCAGGAGCCAAGTAACCATAAAATCCTCTAGAAATGATCAAGCATTCAAAATGGTGTACTACCCTCCTCATTTACAGATCTTTGGGAGAAAATATGTATATCCCATTGACCTCTGTGCTTTGTGACCCTTTGAGAGAAGGGCATTTTGTGCTTTCAATTCCCATGCCTGATATGTCCCAAGATTGAAAGCTTTGAAGATTTAATGTACCATCTGTCTGGGACTCTTAAAATTTCTCATTCATGTTCTACGTTCTTTGAAACTCCTCCACACTCCCATGGGATAAGTTGACTTCTTGAAGAACAGCAGCAATAATATTTCCAGTAAAATAAAAACAAAAACTATTTTCACAGAATCATCAGACATCATTACCCCTCTTTTACATATTACAAAATTACAGCTTCGATATTGATGGCTAGCCTAAGACTATAAAAAATTCAGAGGCTGACTTGAAATAAAGTCTGACTCTTCTCATTTTCAGGCATCTGCCCTGTATAGTGGGCCATTATCTACATGAATTCAGGTCTGGATTTTTTTATTGTTAACATGAATATGGGTTACAGGAATATAATATGATGTCAAATTCAGTGTATTGTATGAAGAAACTAATTACAGTGAGGCTTATTGTTGTGCATGGAAAGAGTTATTACTTTAGACTCAGCCATGCATTGCACATGGATTGTATATTAGATTCATTTCCAATAGATGAGTGATATTTAATGGAGCTATTTTACATTAAATGTAGCTTTGGGAGGTCTAATGAACAATTACAGCAGACTCCACGGGAATTTTGAGACAGAGAGCAGAAGTAACAGATGCTGCATGCTTCAAAAAAGATATTTTAATCAAATGTGATTTTCATTGTGCAACAATGATGAGGATCATCACAGAAAAAAAAATCTGGCTGGTTAACAGGCAATATACATAAGTACCAAATATGCACACTGTATACATAAGTACATCAATATGTATAATAGAGAAAAGTTCTGGATATGCTCTCAGAGATTCGACCCATAGATTCTGCTTTATTTCAAGGAAACGTGGGACTGAGATGCTTTAAGTCAGCTACCAGCAAAGCTAAATATAACATGCTTCTTTCTTTTTTCTTTCTGTTTGTTAATTTAGACCTCTACATTATCAAATTAGACCTCATTCAAGAAAAACAAAAGTTTTTACGTATATGCAGTTATTTCCTCATTTAATTCCTTAGGGCAGAAAGCAGCTGTCTTCTGTAAGCTACACTCACTCTTTAGTTTCTGACTTCAGTATCCAAAATACTGTAGCAAAAGTCCTGAGAAGATCAAGTTCTGAGTAATGGGTTTTTATAGACCACTGTAACAGTTTGCTTTACTATTGTGTTTCAGATATATGTTTGAACTTCAGCTGACCTCAAATGAATCTCAAAGACTGATAGCAGTGACCTTCAATTTTAGTGTGGACTAATGAACTACTTGCTTTTCCTAGGCTGCTGCCATAAAATACAACACTTCTGGAAGAAAAAATACACCAGCTGATAATGAGGACACAAACTCTACGTCTAGATGAGTCCTAGAGTAATAGGCAAGTAAGAGCACTAAAACTTTGACTTTCCTATGTCAAATATTTGCCTCTTACAAAGAAAATCAAATGAAATTCTGGTAATAAACTATGATTTCTTTTGGTCCTTATCAAAACAGAGGAGGCTCAAGAAAGGTCTTTATCTTCTTTGAGATATTTTTTAAACAGAGCACTACATATGTATTACTGAAAGTGTTTTTCATTTGATTAGGTTAAGAGAAAAAAGAAACATTCAGACTATAAACACAGCTCTAAGTTTGTAAATTTTATTTGGTGCAATGGCAATACTTTAAAATGAGTCTTATTTTTATGAGTATGGCTTGCTGCTGTGTGGAAAACGAAATTGTTACTGGAACTGAATAAACACCACATGAATCTCTAAATACAATTTCAAACATACTGTAGTGAGGTAAATAAATTTCATAATTACCATGCAAGATTAGCCATAAAATCTTGTTAGGATACCATTTTATACTCTTACAGAAACCAACACAATCAAACGCAGTTTTCAGGGACTTTACAAAAATCTAGTTTCCATAATTGCTTGCACTCTGAGCAATAGGTGGAAAGTGGGTGAAAATAATTCTCATCTGATATTTACAGTAAGAAAATGGGGTGGTCTCCAAGAACCATGCAATGTTATGGAAATGCAATGCTTCCTGAGTTGCACATTGCTCTGGGACACAGGCACTCATACAGAGCTCTTGATGGAAAGTGGCTTAAAAACAACTGACTAATGCAGCAAGCTGAGACTTAAGAAAATACATCATTGTACAGTTTAATGCTTTTTTTCACTCTGGTGGCCACTGAATGATGCCTTCAATGCTGCTACAACATCTTTCCATGAGGAAACATGGGCAAATACAAAAAGCTTGCTAAGATTAGAAGTTAATACACAAGAATCATAGAATGGTTTGTGTTGGAAGGCACCATAGCAATCAAACAGTTCCAACACCCTTGCCATGGACAGAGAACCTTCCACTAGACCAGGTTGCTCGGAGCCCCATCAAGCCTGGACTGGGGCACTTCCAGGGATGGGGCATCCACAGTTTCTTTGTGCAACCTGTTCCAGTGCCTCACTGCCCTCACTGTAAAGAATTTCTTCCCATCATCTGATCTAAACCTGCCCTCTTTCAGCTTATAGCCATTCCCTCTTGTCCTATCACTGCTTGCCCTTGTAAAACCTCCCTCTCCAGCCTTCCTGTAGGCCTCTTTATGTACTAGAAGACTGCTGTAATTTCTCCCCAGACCCTTCCCTTTTTCAGGCAGAGCAGCCTCAACTCTCAGTCTGTCTTCACAGGAGGTGCTCCAGCCCTCTGACTGTCATTATTGCTCTTTATGGACTTGCTCCAAGAGGTGCATGTGTTATGTTCTTGTGGAACACAAGAACCCTTCTTGTGTTGGGGTTCCCAGAGCTAGCAGTGCTTCCAGCTGGGGTCTCATGAAGACAGAGCAGAGGGGCAGAATCCCCCCCCTTGACTTTCTTTGGATGCACCTTGCCAAGACATTGAGCTGCTCGTCCACCAACACACACAAATCTTTCTCTTTAGGGTTGCTCTCAGCCCATGCTCTTCCCAGCCTGCACTCATGCTCTGGATTGCCTCAACCCTTGCACTTGGCCTTGTTAAACTTCATGAGCTCTGCACTTTACCTCTTAAGCCTGTCCAGGTGTCTCTGGATGGGTTCAAATTCTTTATGTCTTGTACTCTTCTGAGAAAGTTCAACTATTGCTGAAATATCTGTAGGTGTTGATGGCTGAAGTGTCAGAGGCCATGAAGGGCTGCATTTCTCACAACATTTCTTGCAAGTCGCTGCTCTTTACAGGTTTTTAGCATTCTTCTTTGAGGCCCATAATTCTCATGTAGGCTTAATAACGGCTTAGGTATTCCTCTTAAAGTAAAGGGGGAAACTGGTGTCTAAAATACTATTCTGTTTTAAAATTCTATTTTATCTCTCTAAAATCTCAGCAATCCATGTTCCACTTTTGAATTAAGTTTGGGCTTCTCTCTGCAAAATTAGGTGTATGTAAAATTTCTTCTAAAAATTTCTTTAAATGCCAAGTGCTGCTATGGAACTTGTATATCAGAAAGAATTATACAAACCATTATAATCTGCACTGTAACATTACCAAAACCCTTTATTGAGCATCTGAATTTAATCTCTGTATGCTGTTTACTTTATTACCATTTTAATTTTACTGATTTCAAGATCATTAAGTAATAACAATTATAAATTAAATAAGGTAAGGCTGTTATGACTCATTGAATCAACTTGCAGAGAAGTTGGCTCTTTAACTGGCTCTAAATTTCAAGAAATGTGAAGAATTATCTCAAAAACATAAATATCAAGAGAGATCTTGAGAGGAACTTGCAAAACATCTTAGAAGTATAAACATAAAAGTAAAGGAAAGATTTTATATTTGTAGACAACATGAACTCACAAATGCTTCATAACAGTCTCTCCTCACCAGAAAGAGATCTTTTGACATCCCACACCCAACATCATGGAGGCACATGTGATGTGACCATAATGGACTCCTCCTAAAAAATACAGTGGGAAGACGAGCAAGAAAATTATGATACAAAGTTTTTTCTAACTTCACCTTGGAGTTCTGCATTGAAGTCAAAGCTGTAACATGGTGGGCCAAAAAGATTCTTCTGATGGCAGCACAGAATGGGGGAAAATATGTGCAAGTTCCTAAGGCTACTGCTGACAGTGCTAGCCTAAAGGAAGGGCCTTAGATTCCAAATGGCAGCTAAAATGTAAGCCAAAAAGGCCAAAGGTGGCCCAGGAAAGCCAAAATGAGTGGAAATTTGACTACAAGAAAGCAACTGAAGAAGTTGCTTCAGATACCAAAGAAGCATTAGAAACCAATATTGTCCTTGTAGACACTTTTCTTTCCAAGTGACACAAGGACCTGACAGGACTTGTACACATGGAACCATAAACATCTTCAGAAGCACTTCCAGAACATCCCCCACTGCACATGGCCCCACACACTCACATGTAAAACTCTGCCCTTACATTTTCTTTTGACTCCTTCCCGTCCTTTCAAACAAGTAGCAGTCATGGTTAACATAATGAGTAGTGTTTGACTGAAAGAGAAACTCTCAGCAAGCTGCAGCCCAAAAAATTAATTGAAGGGTGCCCTCTTTTGAAATTGTTCCCATTGGACCATTTTATTTATTTTATTTTGTCCCCACTGAATTACAAAAATAAACATTTTTATCATTTCTCCTAACATAATCCCATTGCAAATACCACTGACAATAGATGCAGTAGAAAAACTGTTCCCTTGAGAATAATTACATAGATATTACCAGAAAATATTGCTTCCTCATTTTGCAATGATGCTAAATAGTAATGCAATGAAGACAGCAGAGAAGATAACTAACTTTAGCTATCTAAAGGACAACTGAAAGGAAAAAAAAGAGTTATTAAGCTATTCTCCATCTCCAGAGAGGGTAGGATAAGAAATAATGGGTTTAAACTGTGGCAAGGGACACTTGGATTAGACATGAAGGAAAAATTCCACAGGCAAATGTAGAACAACATGAGAAGAGAGTGCCTGGGGGTGTTGTAGAGTCACTGTCACTTGAGGTTTTTAAGAGTAAGAGACAAACATCTGTCAGGAATGACACAAGGTATAGCTTGCTCCTGCTTTGGGGCATGGGGGAAGGACCACAGGGCTTCCTGGATGTCCAGTCAAGATGCAGTATTTGGCAATGCCTAAACAAAGGGATAAAATGTGATGTGTTTAAAATCTATTTCAAAGTATTTGAACTGAGGTTGCGTGAAATCTGGATTTTTTTATTTTAATTTGGACTGTAAATGGCTTACAAATTATAAAACAAAATAAATGAGCAAATACAATGTCTCCTGTCATCTACAATCAGGTTTCATTACATCAAATTCAGAATGTCTTTTGCAGGAATATGATTTTAATACAGATTTCCTACATCTGAAGGAATAAAGTACAACTTTATAATGTTAAAGGCATGTGCTATACTAAATGAATTCCTATCTTTAGAAGAATTTTGCAGTAACGGGGGAAAAATGTGACATTTACTTTGCTTTATGCTCATAGAAGGTACTAGGAAGGATAGATAGTTCAAAAGCTTTTATAAGTATTTCACTGTAGACTGCTCCCCTGGTAGTTAATGTAGGTGATTCACTGATGCATTTGGAATTGCTTCACAATCTTCACAATGGATGAAACTGTTTCGTTAACACCTGAATTTTAAAAGATGCATTGATCCAAGCACTACTCTGAAATGGTTGCAGCTACCCTTTCAGCAAGCTGGGTGTTTACAAAAGGAATGCAAGATCTGGATTTTTTTCCATTCTCTAACTGCAATATTTTAAAAAGAAAAATACGCACTCTTTTTATTACATTAGATCTGGAAAAGAATCAAAGCAATGAATTTAGGTCATCCTTTAATTAGTTGGATAACCATATAAATGGTCATAGCACGAGGTTTATCTATATGGGATATCCATCATACATACATATATATATAAACTCCATATTTTTCCTTGGTATAGTCACAACAACATTTCTCTTTGGCTTTACCATACTGTGGAATGGTAACAAAACTAACATAGAAAATCTATCCAGAAACTGTTGTACACTTTGTTAGCTATGGCTTTACTCTAGGTACCTTCTGCCCAGTCACCTTCTAATAAACCTTTGGGGTTGTTGATCCCTTTGCACAGAACATTAGATAGTGGCATTAGGAAGACAGATGTGGCATGATCTACTGGGAGAACCATCACATGGCATGACTGAAACTGTCTTTGGAATATGGATGGGCTGCAAAACCACAAAAAAAGGTGTATGAACTGCTACAGACCTTAGTTCTCTGTCTCTTAGGTACAAGCATGAAGGAGAAGACAAATTTCTTTTCAACCTTGAAACTCCATTTTTTTCCTTAATAAATATCTGAGAAGGTATCATGCCAGACATGATCTCTTAGTTACATCAGTATTAGAACAACTGAGGATCTCTGACCACAATGATGCAGTCTTTCTTCTGCCAAGAAAAGAATACAGAGACTAATGAAGATTACTCAGCTGCATTATCTGAGACACAGGTTCTGCTTTTCTCTATGAAAAGCAGTGAAGAAAATCGTACGAAGTCAGGAAGAGCAAGACAGAAAAAAGAGTACAGCAGAGGAAAAAAAGGGCAAAGAAAAAGAAAAAAAGAAGAAAAAATAGAGAGAAATTAAAGGATCAATTGTAACAGAAATGTAGAAAGGTAAGGAAGAAGTGTGAAAGGGAAGAGAGGAATGGAAGAGGAGAGGAGAGGAGAGGAG